>AWOL01S0017573.1:78188-88477 GCA_000715115.1 Nicotiana otophora
TCTCATTCTTCGCCTAAATTGCAATCAATTATTTTGCACTCATTTCTTTTGGAATTTAATTTATGGTATTATTTGAAGTTTGAACTTTGAAAAATTGACGTTTCTTCGGGGTAACATTGAAATTTTAGTAATTACTATGGCTTTAGTACATATAGCTGAAATTTCTTTTCTACTCTCTGAATATAAGAAGAAAGAAAAATATAAGGATGTTGTTGAAAACATGCAAGCCAAATTCAAAAAATATTTCTTTCCAATTCCTGCGATTTATTTAATTGGTGTTGTTTTAAATCCTTCTATTAAGATGTCTAATTATCACCAATTAATCAATGCTTTATATACTTATATGGAGATTGGACCAAATGAAACCCCAGATATATATTATTGTATGAACAAGCTAAATAATTATTTAGAATAATTATATAATTATTATGCAAATATAATTGATGATGCTACTATTAATGCAGGCAATGTTAATCCCACTATGCATTGCACTACTTCTACTGCATCTGCTACTATGGATGAAGATGAAGGCCTTGATGGTTATAATATTTGGTCTATATTTTCTTCCACTCAAACCATTAGTAGAAACATTGATCAACTTTAATTCTACTTGCAAAAGCAATCAGAGCCTCGTACAATGGAATTTTCACCTTTGGGATGATGTCATGAGAATGAGAAGCAATTTCCTATTCTTTCCACTATGGCTCGGGACGTGCTGAATGTGCCAATTTCAACTATTGGATCAGAGAGTGCATTTAGTCAAGAAAGACAACAACTAGGAGACACCCGTCACTCATTGGGAAGCAATGCTTTGGAAGTTTTAGTATGTTTCAGAAATTAGATTAGATCGGAACGAAGAAATAAGGAACGTGAATATGTTGATACACCAGAAGATGAGGAACTTGGAGATATATTAAACACATGGTCACCCATCTGAATTTAACACTCTAGAAGATGGCCAAGAATTGCATATTGATTATGAAGAATTTACTAAGGCAATGCAAAATCTTTGAAGTTGTGGATTTATATTTAATAATTGAACTTTGAATTTGCTCTTTTTTCGTTAATTTTGTTGTTCTTAAATGTAAACTTTAATTTACAAGTTTGAAATAAAAAAAGATTTCAAATTATAAGTGCATTTTTTATCCATCTTCATTGTATTCTATTATAGTAAATTCTTAATGAAATATTCAAATATAAGGATTTTAAAGCATTTGCATCCTTTATTCAAACATTCTTTTTATAAAATTCATTTTTTGTTTTATATTTTTATTTTATCTTATTATAATTTACGGTAGTTATACAAACAAAATTTAAAAAACAGTTCATTAAATAACCGGATAGACTTGGACCCAGTAAACCCGGTATGGAAAAACCGGTAACCGGCCCGGTTCGATGATCGGTCGGTCAACTTTTCCAGTAACCCGAACCTGACCGGCCCCCTGTCACCTTTAGTCATAACCCTAGTAAAAATCTAGCTACTCATAATGGCATAGCCAAGGTGTTTAACAATTGCTGAATCTATAGTTCAACTACATGCCAATTGAAGGGTGTAGATGCCTGATTGGTTATGGTTATTATACCCCTGCAATCCAAAACCTCTTCATTGCCACCAGAAAACACAACAGTCTAGGAGCACAAACAAATTTCCTAACCTTGTTTGCTACATTTTGCAGGTGTTAATAACAGGCTCAGAAAATTGAGGAAATAGTATAGAATAGTTTCATATAGATAACAAAGGATGCTCAACCTGCACTGCTTCTGCACAGACATATTTGTTTGGTTATAGTTATAGCTATCATTACACAACACCAAACTATAGGGGATTTGTTTCTTCTCTCCCTCTACTGGGCTTACATATACCAGGATTGAAGGGTGTAGATGCTTGAGTAGTGTTGACTTCATACAGATACCAAAGGATGCTTAACTTGCACTGCTTCTGCACAGACATATTTGTTTGGTTATAGTTATATCTATCATTGCACAACACCAAACTATACGGGATCTGTTGCCTCTCTCACTCTAGTGGGATTACATACACCAACCTTGTAGGGTGTAGATGCTTGAGTAGTGTTGACTTCATACAGATACCAAAGGATGCTTAACTTGCACTGCTTCTGCACAGACATATTTGTTTGGTTATAGTTATATCTATCATTGCACAACACCAAACTATACGGGATCTGTTGCCTCTCTCACTCTAGTGGGATTACATACACCAACCTTGTAGGGTGTAGATGCTTGAGTAGTGTTGACTGTAATATGACAACAAGCTATAGTCAATATCCTCAGAAAACTGAGGCAATAGCATGGACTAATTGTTTTGCACATCTCCAGGGATTTGCACATTATGTTGTGACCACTTGTAAATGCTTGGCTGCAGCAGCAATAACAAATATTAAATCTACAGTTCAAGTACATGCTAATTGAAAGGTGTAGATGCTTGATTGGTTATGGCTATTCCCCTGCAATCCAAAACCTCTTCATTGCCACCAGAAAATACAACAGTCTGGGAGCATAAACATATTTCCTAACCTTGTTTGCTACATTTTGCAGGTGTTAATAACAGGCTCAGAAAACTGAGGCAATAGTATAGACTAGTTTCATACAGATACCAAACGATACTCAAACTGCACTGCTTCTGCACAGAAGACAATCACAGAAATGATGGTTTTCAGCAGAACCAGTATTGCTTTCTCAACAACTACTGGTTTAATTGGTTAATGTTCAGTGTTTGGTCTGTTATTAACTACCAGTTGGAGTTGCCATTGCTTAATGTTATGTGGGAATGACTTGAAGATAACCAACAGGAGACTCACAAGCTAGCACCAACAACAGCCTTTCACCATCACTCACCACCTAGTCATCTTCAAAGCTTGCAGCACACACAGGAACCTGGGAGCACAACTTTACATCCTAACTTGTTTGCTTCATTTTGCAGGTTTCATAGATAGGATAAGATTGCTTTGGAAAGTATACACAGTGGTGTTGACATCACAAATACTCAGTAGAACATCAGTCAAGCATTACTATTTCTACACAACATATGTGTGTTGCTCCTCTGAAGACTCTTACTGCCTATTTGTGCTAGTATCAACTCCCAGAGGTGTTAGCATATTGCAATGCTCATTATGGGGGTTTTTCAACACATTACAACAACAACANGCTTTGAAAGTATACAAAGGGGTGTTGACATCACAAATACTCAGTAGAACATCAGTAAAGCATTACTATTTATACACAACATATGTGTGTTGCTCCTCTGAAGATTCTTACTGCCTATTTGTGCTAGTATCAACTCCCAGAGGTGTTAGCATATTGCAATGCTCATTATGGGAGTTTTTCAACACATTACAACAACAACACGTCAGCAACACAGATGATAACACAATCATGCTATACAAATCAATTTCAATCAGCTTGAAGTGGTCAGCAATCTGTTGTACGTGCTCAGAAACAACACAGGTGTCAGTACACATCAGGTTCAGAAAAATGGAAGCTATCCTGGTATACATCACAGGCAGCTTGGTTTGGACATCAATCAGATATACCTACACAGACAGTTATCATATGGCCTGAGCTTGACTACTGTGTAATGTTTGTGTGGTGTTAGACTATTTCTCAGGGGTATTAGCATGTTATCATGCTCATTTTGGGGGTGGTTTAACACCATACAGAACCATGGAGTCAAGCAGGCAACTCATAGATAAGGCTTATACTAGATGTGATTGCATTTATTCATAGAATTATATGGCTGCACATATGATCAGCTTCTTTGTGTATGAATTGTTGGTATTGGTATATCAAACTGAGGATATCTAATCACATGAAATACAAGGAAAACTGTTGCTTACATCTGTTTTTGGTATTGACAGTATAGGGTCATATCATTATCCAGTGGTAGTACTGTGCATGCATGCTCAATCTGGAGATGAGAAGACATTATATTGTCCTCCTGTATCAAGCAGGCAGCTCTGTCTCTAATATGCTTTCATCTCAAATTCATGTTTAATGTATCAATAATGATGCTGGAATTTTCAGCCCCAAGTTCATAATGTCCCAAATGCTTTGCTTTACAACTACTGGATTTAAACATACCTACTCATTTGGATTGCAACAAATGGCGCCTCGTGAGAGCTTTGTAGGTGCTACAACAAATTGTTGGCAACTGGTGTGTGCATTCACAATCGTCGGCAACAATTGGATGTTTCAAATTACTAGCCTTGTATTTTCCATCTTTCATTACGCTACTGCTATATTGTATTTGGTAGCAATAGCCATTGCAGTTCTTTATCGTATTTTTTGTTTGTAGGTTACTTAAAAAAATTGAAAGTTTTACCTAGTTTGGGATTTATTATATATATCAGCTACTAGGGAAATGATCTAGTAGTATATTTTCTTCACAAAAAGGCTACAACAGCTTTTAATATTAAAACTTGACCTAATTTTGTGAAAGTCGTCTATTTATACAGGGCCAAAAATCGCGGACAACAATGTCCCTCGGGAGGTTCTGCGGCCGCACAATTCCATGTGCGGTCCACAGATTTTTTCAGTTGGCAGTATGGAAGATTCTGCAGTAGCACATTTCCGGACTACGACCGCACATTTCTTATGTGGTATGCACTTCACAAAGGCTTCAGGACTTGGTCTTCTTGCATATTCTCTGAACTTTGAATCTTTGTTAGTGAAAGCTCATTTATACGGCCGCACAATTCATGTGGTCCGCAAATTTCTGAAAAGCCTGTTGGGTTCTGCTACTTGGGTTGCGGCCGCAGATGGAATTCTGTGGTCGATAATTTCTTCTGCGGCAGCAGAATTCCTTCTGTGGACCATAAATTTTTGCTTCTACGCCCTTTATTGCCTTGTGCTTCGGAACACTCCTTGTTTTAGTCGGATTTCATCATGGGAGACCAAACTTCCAACATTCCTGCAATTTACACAATTTTATTAGTTTCGGGAACACAATTTAATACTTTCGGTCTAAAACAAAAATTAAAAAGTGCTAATAAGCAGTCAAAATCCCTACTTATCAACCGTTGCCAGCGAACTAACGGTGTAGTTGTAGGTGTACATATTGCTAGATTTAAAGTTTGAATTTTTATTTGTTTTTAGTATTACATTTTTATTTATTTTAGTTTACTTGTTGATTTGAGAAACATGGCATCTTGGAATTATGAGAGTTTCAATGTTGGTAATTCTAATGTTAATATTCCCTGTGCTTATTGTGGAGAAAACCACTTGTGGCAAAATTGTAAAAATATTCTGGAGAGTGAGTTATGTGCACCAACACAATCTTATATGTGGAATATGTGTGATGTGTGTGGTGGTCAAGATGGTCACTTTTATGACTGTGCTTATACTTCTTATCCTCCGCAACCCCTTATTATGATGGTTCTACATTTTCTTATGAAGTTAAAAGGAACAAAGAACCTGGGGATGCTGACCTAAAAGAGATCAAGGATATTTTGATGTGCCTCTTGGAACGAAATAATGAGATAAAATTGCAAATACAAAGGCAATGGAATACTATCCAAAGGCAAGAGGCAACTATTGGAAACTTGGAGGCTCAAGTGGCTCAATTAGTTGAAGCTTTTAGTGCTCATCAAGCTAATATTATGGATAGTAGCCAGGAGCAGTATGCATTAAAGACTGAGATTGAGATGCTAACGGAGGCGGTCAAAGTAGAACACCAACAATCTATCCAACTAGAATTTGAGGATGTCGATGTTGAAGAAGTAATACTAGAATCAGCCAAGCATATTGAGGAAGAATATTTAGTTAAATCTAGTGTCATTGGTGTAGCGAAAGTTGAACATCTCTAAGTTCATGTATTTGAGAGTGGTTAACCTCATTCCAAGCACTTCTCTACATTGTGTTCGGATGGTGAAATAAGAATAGATCCTTACAAGCATATAAATGAGACAAGGTAATAGGTAGGCGAACCATATATTTTGAAATTTTCAAGGTCGTCTAGGCAAAGGTGACACTCCTCGGTTAAGAGCCAAAAAAGTGAATGAGAATTTATTTAATTTATGGCTCTAAAGAATTTGTACTGCCCCAAGATCATAATCATAAGCTTTAATTAAAACTTGGGGTTCAATTCATAAGCTCGAGGTGGAGGCAGAAAGTGATTCATGTCATGCCGTGACGTTAAATCAGGCGCTTGTTGGGAGGCAACCCAACTTTACTGCTTTCTTTTATTTTTAGTTTTTTTAATTTAGTTTTTTATTGTATTATTTTTGTAGTGTCTTTTTTATTTTGTAGGAGCACGGAAAGCAAAGTTACTGCAAGGATGCAACAGCAAGCAAGATGGTTAGAACTAAGTGTGGGGTGCTCGCACAAAGGGAAATGCCTAGGAGAAATCTGAGTACCCCATGAGCTGCTAGTGCTTCGGTCTTTGGCCTTCTAAGGAGTTTCTTTTACCCTCTTAATAGTTATGGTGTGCACTGGGAATAATGTACAATTTTAAGTGTGGGGTGAGGAGATTGTCTGGGTGACTTTTTATGCTATTTTAGTTGTGTTAGTTTAATTGAAGTATTGTTTCTTAGAAAAATAGAAAACTATTGGACTTTTCCCGATGATGGATCTCCTAGACAGTTTTCTTGAGGGTTTAAAGTCTAACCAAATTTTTTTTATGAAAAAATAGAAAAATTCAAAAATGTGTCTTTTTATTCTTTTAGGTAGTAATAATCACTCGTGGTTTTTATTTATTCCTCGGTTCGTTTTCACGGGATGTAGTTGAACATGGTAGTGGTGTTTTTTAATCTTTAAAGTAGAGTAGGATTTAGAGAATAAAAGGATGAGAAGAATGAGATTTTCTAGGTGCCTATGACTAGTTTGATAGTAGCATATGTAGGCTCTAGCATGTGTATTACTTTCCCTATGATTAGAAGTTGCTTATGATGCCTTATTGAGTTAGATAGCATGTCTATTGACGCCTATGTCTCGTTTTCTTGGCTTGTGTTTACTTTGTGCTTAATGCTTAATATTTTGTGGCTCTGTGAATACTTGCAATTGTTTGATAGTCAGAATGGAACCATCCTTAATGAGTCATGTGCCATGTATGGTGAGAATTTATGTAGTCCATGTTATTTCATTTGAGTCTAGACCTCGTCTGGCATGTGAGTTGAAGCAAAATTTTAGGTTTTGCTCGGTTTGAAAAATAATTTTAGACTTTCTTTGATCTTTTTGAGCTTAATGCGTACCACAAATAAACTTGTCCCTACTCAATCCTTTTGAGCCTATAAGCTTTTATTAGGCAACCACATTACAAGAATATGCCCTTTTGTTCTGAATTGTCACTGTTTTGATCCTTGTACCTCTTAAATCACTTTAATTATAAAATGAACTCTAGAATAAGTAAGGAGTAAACTTGGGTGGCTTTTGAGTGAAGCAATGAAAGAGAAAAGGTGCCCGTGTTTTGTAAAAGAATACACTACTGCCAAACAAATTGTAAAGAAGAGAAAAATTGGAAAAGAGAAAAAAATACATAGTTGAGAAAAACAAAGATAAAAAAAATATGTAGCAAAGAAAAATAAGCATATATTGTCTTTGCTAGTGGGTATGAATCAAAGTAGTGCTTAAAGAAAGAGGAAATATTTTTGGGGGATGATATTGTTTGTGGAATTGGAGATGTATTGAAGCAAAATGCGCTTAAAG
Organism: Nicotiana otophora; assembly: GCA_000715115.1. Lineage (NCBI taxonomy): Eukaryota > Viridiplantae > Streptophyta > Magnoliopsida > Solanales > Solanaceae > Nicotiana > Nicotiana otophora. Next base: position 85,848 of record AWOL01S0017573.1, read on the forward strand.
TTAATTGTGTGATGCGCTAAAGTGCTTAGGAGTGTTAATCACTATTTCTAAATTTATCCTACCCGTCCCTTAGCCCACAATATAACCATGAAAAAGTCCTAATTGATTTTAGATTGAGCAAGCCTACATTAGTGGAGGTTTACATAATGGGCAAGCCTATGGTGCTTTGTGCATGTATGTGACTTCTTTGTGAGAGTGAGAATTATTTTTGATTTATATGAGTCCTTACAATATATTTGAGTATTTGATTCAAATGTGTGGATTCGACTTACTCCATTGATCTTGTTGTGAGGGCACATAATTTCGCAAGGTATAGGTGACGTTATAAGATGTCTCTCTCATGTTAAGTGTTCAAGTCTGTAACGACCCGGCCGGTCATTTTGAGTATTATAACCCCGTTCCTCTATTTACTACTCAATTTATTCTTTACAGATATTTTATGACTCACCGGGTTAGTTGGTTCGGGTCCGAAAGGATTTCGGAGTGAAATGAGACACTTAGTCTCATAATTGAAAACTTAGGTTGGAAAAATTGACCGGATATTGACTAATGTGTAAATGACCTCGGATTTGAATTATGATTATTCCAATAACTCCATATGGTGATTTTAGAGTTAGGAGAACGTCCGGAAAATTATTTGGAGGTCCGCAGTAGAATTAGGCTTGAAATGGCGAAAGTTGCATTTTTGGGAAGTTTGACCGAGGGTTGACTTTTTGATATCGGGGTTGGAATACGATTCTTGAAATTTGAATAGGTCCGTTATGTCATTTATGACTTGTGTGCAAAATTTGAGTCCAATCGGACGTGATTTGTCAGGCTCTGGCGTCGTTTGTAGAAATTGGAAATTTCAAAGTTCATTAGGCTTGAATAGGGGTATGATTCGTGGTTTTAGCATTGTTTCATGTGATTTGAAGGCTTGACTAAGTTCGTGTGGTGTTTTAGGACTTGTTGGTATATTTTGTTGAAGTCCCGAGGGTCTCGGGCGAGTTTCGGATGGCTAACGGATAAATTCGGACTTGAAACCACTACTGTAAATTTTGCTTCTGGTTTTCTCGCACCTACGGAGGTCTAATCGCGGGTGCGAAGCTTCATGTGCGCACCAGCCCAATGCAGAAGTGACCGGGCATGAAGAGGGGTAGTGGTCGTAGGTGCGAAGAAATTTTCGCACCTGCGAGGTCACAGGTGCGAAGCAATGCACGCAGAAGAAGAAAAGGGGAAGGGAGATTCCTTCGCAAAAGCGAAGAAAATGTCGCATGTGCGACTCTGCAGAAGCGGACTTCCTGTCTGCAGAAGCGATGTAACCGCAGAAGCGAAGGAATTCTCGCATCTGCGAGACCGCAGGTATGGTTAAAACTTTCGCTGAAGCGGAAACCCCTGGGAAGTACAAAAACAGAGGGGTTCCGAGCTTTTGCCATTTTTGGGCATTTCAACCTCGGGTTGGGCAATTTTTGAGCGAGGTTTTAATGGGAAAACTTGATGTAAGTCCCTTGTGATAATTTCTAATCCTTAATATTGAATTATCATCAAATAATCCGACTAGATTACATGTTTTTCAGGTGTAAATCAGGGATTTGAACTTAGGGATTTGAAAATAAGATTTGAAGATTTGGAGGTCGAGTTGAGGTCAGATTTTGGTAAAAATGTTATCGTTAGACTCGTGGTTAAATGGAATTTCGAATTTTGTAACTTTTGTTGGGTTCCGAGATGTGGGCCCCACGGTGATCTTTGAGCTAAAATTCGGAGTTTCTTGGAACATTAGTATTTTCTTATGGAATTAATTCTAATAAATTTTATTGACTGAATCAAATTATTTGTGGCTATATTCGAGGCATTTGGAGGCCAATTCATGAGGCAAAGTCATAGCGGAATATAGAATTACACGGTTTGAGATAAGTGACAGTTCTAAATTTTGTCCTGAGGGTATGAAACCCCAGATTATGTGTTATGTGATTGGTTTTGAGGTGACGCACATGCTAGGTGACAGGCGTGTGGGCATGCACCGTAGGAATAGTGACTCGGCCAAATTCCATGGAACTGTATAGTTGAATAATCTGTTGATATCCGTGCATTCTCTACGTGTTAGAGAAAATTGAGCTGAGTCTCGTATTAAAAATCATGCTTAGACATATGTTGTTATTATTGGTACCGACTGGGGTCATTTCTATGGTTGAATTACATTGTCAAATTGTAATTTCACACTCGGTCATGTTCATTCATTTCATATCATGTCTCAGTCTCTTTTGCTATTTATTGATACATCATATTATCATTTTTGGGCTGATTTTTATGATATCCGGAGCCCGAGAGACTGGAGAGGTTGATGACTGAGTGAGGCCGAGGGCCTAAGTATAAGGATATTTATGGGATCGAGTTGTGCGTCGCAGCATGTTTCATTGTTATATGCCATGATTGTCTTGATATAGCGCTTGGGCTGAAGGAGCCCCTCCGGAGTCTGTGCACACCCCTAGTAAGTGTAGGTACCTACTGAGTGCGAGTACCGAGTGTCGAGTGTCGAGTATTGAGTGTTTGAGAGGAATGAGTGATTGTGAGGAAAGAGTGACTGTGAGGTTGGAGTGAATGGGAGGACTCAGTGACTGTTACACTAAGAGCATGCGTTGATTCTATATTCC
>AWOL01S0017573.1:88586-102643 GCA_000715115.1 Nicotiana otophora
TATATATATATATATATATATATATCATTGTTTTGGAAAACTCTAAAAGACATTATTTCTGTTTCAGTCAAATTTGATATGAAATTAGTGTGGAGTTTTAAATGTTGAACTTAAAAGCATGCCTACCTTTTATGTTGGAAAGTACTGTATTTGGACTTAGCTGTGAAGCTCGTCACTACTTTCAGTTCTTTATTTATTATTGTTACTTACTGAGTTGGTTGTACTCATACTATACACTGCACTTCGTGTGCAGATCCAGGTGATCCTGGACATAGTGGGTGTTGATTCTGTCACACAATCAATTTTTCGGAGATTCAGAGGTAGCTGCCATGTTTCACATACCTTGTCTCTCCTTCCTTATCCTTTTGTTTATTGTATTTGGTATCAGATTATTATAGACCTTGTTTTTCAGACTTGTAATGTATAGATGCTTATGTACTCAGTGACACCAGGTTTTGGGAGTATATTTATGTTCGGTATTTGTGGGATTTTTCCCTTATAAATTAATTATTATGTTTTCAATATTTAAAAGAAATTACGGGTTATCAAGGTTGTCGGCTTGCCTACTAATGGGATAGGCGCCATGACGACAAGTCTGATGTTTTGGTCGTGACAAGTTGGTATCAGAGCCTAGGTTACATAGGTCTCACGAGTCATGAGCAGGTTTAATAGAGTCTTGCGGATCAGTACGGAGACGTCTGTACTTATCTTCGAGAAGCTGCCAAACCCTTAGGAAAATTTCAACTCCTCGTATTCTGTCGTGCAAATTTGTTTGATTTCGGAAACTAAATTTTTGTTATTCTATTCTCTCACAGATGGTAAAGACACGTACTACCGGATCAGACGGTCAGCCACAAGTTAGGGCCACGATAGGTCGGGGTCGTAGTAGAGGTTGAGGTGTAGCTCGTACAGGAGTTGTAGCAGCACCTGTAACACCACCAGTTGCTACAGCTCAAGAACAGATTCCGAATATAGTTGATTCAGCGGGACCAGCTCAGGCACCAGCTGCATCTATTATAATTCTAGGCCTTCAGAAGACTTTGGTCTAGATATTGACAGTTTGCACTGGCCTTGTTCAGGTGGTTTCGGCTCAGGCAGCACGTGCCACTTCTCAGGCCGAGGGATGTACTCATACCCCTATTGCCCGTACTCCGGATAAGGTAGTACAGGGACTTCAGATACCGAGGGCACTACCAGCCCAACCGGTTGTAGCTGCTTAGGCCCCGGTAGTTCCTGCTCTGGAAGATGATGAGCAGAGGAGACTTGAGAGATTTGGGAGGCTTCGACCTCCATCATTTAGCGGTGCTGAGTCAGAGGATGCTCAGGGCTTTCTGGATAAGCGCCAGTGAATGCTTCGGACAGTGGGTATTCTGGAGACCAGTGGGGTCTCGTTTACTACTTTTCAGTTTTCTGGGGTTGCCTTCAGTTGGTGGGAGGCTTATGAGAGACGTAGTTCAGTCGGTGCAGTACCACTTACATGGCAGGAGTTCTCCGTTCTCTTTTTGGAGAAGTTTGTGCCTTAGTCTCGCAGAGAGGAGCTGCACAGATAGTTTGAGTAGTTACATTAGGATGGTATGTCTGTGACGTAGTACGAGATGAGATTTACTGAGTTCACTCGTCACGCACTTGGGTTGGTTCCTATTGATAGGGAGAGGATTAGGAGGTTCATTGATGGCCTCACATATCAGCTACGGTTACTTATGACTCGGGAGAGAGTATCTAGTGCTACTTTTGATGAGGTTGTTGACATTGCTCGGCAGATAGAGATGGTTCGTAGTCAGGAAGATGGAGAGAGGGAGGCCAAAAGGCATCGTGGTCCAGGTTATTTTAGCGGTGTTCCTTCAGGGGGTCATTTTAACCGCGGTAGGGGTCGTTCTTACAGACACGCTCAGACAGGTCGTCCAGTTCTCCGTGATGCGTCATCCGGCCATGGTTCACATAGTTCTCATCAGAGCCAGTCATCTCTCAGTGCCCTTCCAGCCTAGATTTAGTCCCGTGCCCCTTCAGTTCAGGGTTCATTTGCACCGGGTGCTTCTAGCAGTTATTCTAGTTCTCGGGGCCCGATTCAGTCTACACCACCACCAGTACCGGGGAGCTTCTTTGAGTGTGGGGAATTTGGACATATGTGGAGACAGTATCCTCGTCGCTCGAGAGGTACAGTGCAGTAGAGGAGTCAGACTACGACTTCAGCACCAGTTACTTTGCCACCCGCCCAGCCAACTCGAGGTGGGGGTCAGTCAGCTAGGGGTCGCCCAAGAGGGGAAGGCCGATCAGGTGGTGGTCATGCCCGATTCTATGCTTTTCCTGCTAGGCCAGATGTTGTTGCTTCAGATGCAGTGATCACATGTATTGTTTCAGTGTGCCACATGGAGGCTTCTATATTATTTGACCCCGGTTCCACTTATTCGTATGTTTCATCATATTTTACTCATTATCTGGATATGTCCTGTGAGTCCTTAGTTTCACCTGTTCGTGTATCTATGCTGGTGGCGATACTATTATTGTGGACCGTGTGTATCGGTCATGTGTGATAACTACTGGGGGATTGGAGTTGATCTTTTATTGCTCAATATGGTTGATTTCGATGTAATTCTGGGTATGGATTGGTTGTCTCAATATCATGCTATTCTGGACTGTCACACAAAAACTGTGACGTTGGCGATGCCGGGGTTGCCGAAGGTCGAATGGAGAGGTTCTCTAGATTATGTTCCCACCAGGGTAATTTCTTATTTGAAAGACTAATGTATGGTTGGGAAGGGGTGTTTGTCATATTTGGCCTTTGTGAGAGATGTTGATGCAGATATTCCTACTATTGATTCAGTACCGATCATGCGAGTCTTCCCAGATATATTTCCTACAGACCTGTCAGGTATGCCACCCGACAGGAATATTGATTTCGGTATTGACATGGTGTCGGGCACTAAGCCCATTTCTATTCCTCCATATCATATGGCACCAAATAAGTTGAAAAAATTGAAAGAGCAACTTTAGGAACTCCTTGATAAGGGGATTATTAAGCCTAGTATGACACCTTGGGGTGCACCGGTTCTGTTTGTGAAAAAGAAAGATGGTACTATGTGGATGTGCATCGATTACAAGCAACTGAACAAAGTTACAATCAAGAATAAGTATCCTTTGCCGCATATTGATGATTTATTTGACCAGCTACAAGGAGCGAAGGTATTCTCCGAAATTGATTTGAGATCGGGGTACCACCAGTTGAAAATTCGGGATTCAGATATTTTAAAGATGACATTTAGGACTCGTTATGGTCACTATGAATTTCTTGTGATGTCATTTGGGCTGACCAACGCCCCAGCGACATTTATGCACTTCACGAATAACGTATTCCAGTCGTATCTTGACTCATTTATCATGGTATTTATTGATGATATCCTAGTGTATTCACGTAGCCAGGAGGAGCATGCATGACACTTGGGTATTGTATTACAGAAGCTGAGAAAGGAGAGACTTTTTGCCAAATTCTCTAAGTGTGAGTTCTGGCTTAGTTCGGCGGAATTCTTCGGACAACAATGTCTAGTGAAGGAATTAAGGTGGATCCGAAGAAAATAGAGGCAGTTCAGAGTTGGCCCAGGCCATCTTCAGCTACTGAGATTTGGATTTTTCTCGGCTTGGCCAGTTATTATCGTCGCTTTGTGGAAGGTTTCTCGTCTATTGCATTGTCTTTGACTAAATTGACCCAGAAAGGTGCTCCGTTCAGGTGGTCAAATGAGTGAAGAGAGCTTGTAGAAGCTTAAGACAGCTTTGACTACAACCATAATATTGGTGTTGCCTATAAGTTCAGAGTCTTATACTGTGTATTGTGATGCGTGACTTATTGGTCTTGGCTCAGTGCTGATGCAAGACGGTAGGGTGATTTTCTATGCGTCCAGACAGTTAAAGGTACATGAGAAGAATTATCTGATCCACGACCTTGATTTAGCAGCTATTGTTCATGCCTTGATGATTTGGCGGCATTATTTGTACGATGTCCATTGTGAGATTTATACCGATCATCGGAGTCTACAACATTTGTTTAAACAGAAGGATCTTACTTTGCGGCAGCGGAGGTGGTTGGAGTTGCTTAAGGATTATGACATCACCACTCTATCATCCGGGAAAGGCTAATGTGGTGGTCGATGCCTTGAGTTGTAGGGCGGAGAGTTTGGGCAGCTTAGCATATTTATAGGTAGCAGAGAGGCCTTTAGCCTTGGATGTTCAGGCCTTGGCTAACCAGTTTGTTAGATTGGATGTTTCAGAGCCGAATCGAGTTTTGGCTTATGTGGTTTCTCAGTATTCTCTTTATGATCGTATTAGAGAAAGTCAGTATGATGACCCCCATCTGTTTTTCCTTAAGGACACGGTTCAACACGGTGATGTCGAGGAAGTCACTATTAGGGATGACGAGGTATTACGGATGCAGGGAGGCTATGTGTGCCTAATGTAGATGGTTTGCGTGAGTTGATTCTCCGGGAAGCTCACAGTTCGCAGTACTCCATTCATCCAGGTGTCGCGAAGATGTATCAGGATTTGAGGCAGCACTATTGGCAGAGGCGAATGAATAAAGATATAGTTGACTTTGTAGCTCGGTGTTTAAATTTTCAATTGTAAAGTACGAGCATCAGAGACCGGGAGGATTACTTCAGAGACTTGAAATTTCGGAGTGGAAATGGGAGCGTATTACCATGGATTTTGTAGTAGGGATTCCACGGACCTTGAGAAAGTTTGACGCTCTTTGGGTGATTGTGGATCGGTTTACCAAATCTGCGCATTTTATTCCAGTTGGTACAAATTATTCTTCGGAGCGGTTGGCTGAGATTTATATCCGCGAGATTATTTGCCTACATGGTGTGCCAGTGTCCATCATTTCATATCATGGCACGCAGTTTACATCACAGTTTTGGAGAGCAGTGCAGCGAGAATTGGGCACACAGGTTCACTTGAGTACAGTATTTCACCCTCAGATGGAGGGACAGTCCGAGCGTACTATCCAGATATTGGAGGATATGATACGTGCTTGTCATTGATTTTAGGGGGTTCTTGGGATCAGTTTATGCCACTCGTGGAGTTTGCTTACAATAACAACTACCAATCGAGCATTCAGATGGCTCCGTATGAGGCTGTATATGGGAGATGGTGTCGGTCTCCGGTGGGTTGGTTTGAGCCGGATGAGTCTAGATTATTGGGTACTGACTTGGTTCAGGATGCTTTGGAAAAGGTTAAATTGATTCAGGAGCGGCTTCGCACGGCGCACTCTGGACAAAAGAGTTATGCTGACCGGAAGGTCCGTTATGTTGCTTACATGGTTGGGGAGAAGGTTCTTATCACGATTTCACACATAAAAGGTGTGTTGAGGTTCGGGAAGAAGGGCAAGTTGAGTCCTCGGTATATTGGGCCTTTTGAGGTACTTAAGAAGATTGGAGAGGTGGTTTATGAACTTGCTTTGCCACCTAGTCTATCAGGTTTTCATCCAGTGTTCCATGTATCCATGCTCCGAAAGTATGTTGGGGATCCGTCTCATATTTTGGATTTCTGTACATTGCAGCTGGACGATAATTTGAGTTATGATGTGGAGTCGGTGGCTATTTTAGGCCGGCAGGTTCAAAAGCTGAGCTCAAAAAATATAGCATCAGTGAAGGTTCAGTGGAGAGGCCAGCCAGTTGGAGACGCTACTTGGGAGATTGAGCAGGAGATATGGAGCAAATATCCACACCTTTTTGAGACTCCAGGTATGATTCTAAATCTGTTCGAGGACGAACGTTTGTTTAAGAGGGGGAGAATGTAATAACCCCGCCGGTCGTTTTTAGTATTATAACCTTGTTCCCCTATTTACTGCTCAATTTATGCTTTACAGTTGTTTTACGATTCACCGGGTTAGTTGGTTCGGGTCCGGAAAGATTTCGGAGTTGAATGAGACACTTAGTCTCATAATTGAAAACTTTGGTTGAAAAAGTTGAGCGGATGTTGACTTATATGTAAACAACCTCGAATTTGAATTCTGATAATTCCAATAGCTCTGTATGGTGATTTTGGAGTTAGGAGCGCGTCCGAAAAATTATTTGGAGGTCCGCAGTGGAATTAGGCTTGAAATGGCGAAAGTTACATTTTTTGGGAAGTTTGACCGGGGGGTTGACTTTTTGATATCAGGGTCGGCATCCGATTCAGGAAATATTTATAGGTCCATTATGTCATTTATGACTTGTGTGCAAAATTTGAGGTTAATCGGACGTGATTTGTTAGGTTCCGGTGTCATTTGTAGAAATTTGAAGTATCAAAGTTCTTTTGGCTTGAATTGGGGTATGATTCGTGGTTTTAGCGTTGTTTGATGTGATTTGAAGTCTCGACTAAGTTGGTGTTTTAGGACTTGTTGGTATATTTGGTTGTAGTTCTGAGGATCTCGGGTGAGTTTCAGATGGCTAACGGATAAATTCGGACTTAAAACCACTACTAGAAATTTTGCTTCTCGCACCTGCGGAGGTCTGATCGCAGGTGCGAAGCCGCATGTGTGCACCAGCCGAACACAGAAATGGCCAGGAATGAAGAGGGGCAGTGGTTGCAGGTGAGAAGAAATTTCCGCACCTGCGCGAGGTCGCAGGTGCGAAGCAATGCACGCAGAAGCGGAAAAGTGGAAGGGAGATGGCTTCGCAGAAGCGAAGAAAACGTCGCATGTGCGACTCTGCAGAAGCAGACTTCTTGTCTACAGAAGCGATGAAGTCGTAGAAGCGAAGGAATTCTCGCATCTGCGAGACCGCAGGTGCGGTTAAAAATTTCGTAGAAGTGAAAAACCCTGGGAAGTACAAAAAACAAAGGGGTTCCGAGCTTTTACTATTTTTGGGCATTTCAAGCTCGGGTTGGGCGATTTTTGAGCGAGGTTTTTACGGGAAAACTTGAGGTAAGTCCCTTGTGTATATTTCTACTCCTTAATATTGAAATATCATCGAATAATTCGACTAGATTACATGTTTTTGAGGTGTAAATTGGGGATTTGAACTTAGGGATTTGAAAATAAGATTTGAAGATTTGGAGGTCGAGTTGAGGTAGGATTTTGGTAAAATTGGTATGGTGAGACTCGTGGTTGAATGGGCTATTGGATTTTGTAACTTTTGTCGGGTTCCGAGATATGGGCCCCACGGGCAATTTTTGAGCTAAATTTCGGATTTTGTTGGAAAAATAGTATTTTCTTATGGAATTAATTCTAATAAATTTTATTGAATGATTCGAATTAGTTGTGGCTAGATTCGAGGCGTTTGGAAGCTAATTCATGAGGCAAAGGCACAGTGAAATAAAGAATTACACGGTTTGAGGTAAGTAATCGTTCTAAATTTGGTCCTGAGGGTATGAAACCCCGGATTATGTGTTATGTGATTGGTTTTGAGGTGACGCACATGCTAGGTGATAGGCGTGTGGGCGTGCACTGTAGGAAGTATGACTTGGTCAAATTCCATTGAACTGTATAGTTGAATAATCTGTTGATATCCGTGTATTCTCTAGGTATTAGAGAAAATTGAGCTGAGACTCGTATTAAAAATCATGCTTAGACATATGTTGTTATTGTTGGTACCTACTGGGGTCATTTCTGTGGTTGAATTATATGTTCAAATTGTAATTCCACACTCAGTTATGTTCATTCATTTTATATCATGTCTCAGTCTCTGTTGCTATTTATTGATACATCATATTATCATTTTGGGCTGATTTTTGTGACATCTTGAGCCCGAAAGACTGGAGGGGTTGATGACTGAGTGAAGCCGAGGGCCTAATTGTGAGGATATTTAAGTGATCGAGCTGCGCGCCATAGCATGTTTCATTGTTATATGCCATGATTGGCTTGATATAACGCTTGGGCTGAAGGAGCCCCTCCGGAGTCTGTACACACCCCCAGTAAGCGTAGGTACCTACTGAGTGCGAGTACCGAGTGCCGAGTGTCGAATACTGAGTGTTTGAGAGGAATGAGTGATTGTGAGGAAAGAATAACGGTGAGGTTGGAGTGAATGGGAGGACTTAGTGACTGTTACTCTAAGAGGATGTGTTGATTCTATTATTGTTGCATTTCAGCTGTTTTATATATATATATATATATATATATCATTGTTTTGGAAAACTCTAAAAGACATTATTTCTGTTTCAGTCAAATTTGATATGAAATTACTATGGAGTTTTAAATGTTGAACTTGAAAGCATGCCTACCTTTTATGTTGGAAAGTACTGTATTTGGACTTAGCTGTGAAGCTCTTCACTACTTTCAGTTCTTTATTTATTATTGTTACTTTCTGAGTTGGTTGTACTCATACTATACCCTGCACTTCGTGTGCATATCCAGGTGATCCCGGACATAGTGAGTGTTGATTCTTTCACACAGTCAATTTTTCGGAGATTTAGAGGTAGCTGCCATGTTTCGCATACCTTGTCTCTCCTTCCTTATCCTTTTGTTTATTGTATTTGGTCTTAGATTATCATAGACCTTATTTTTCAGACTTGTAATATATAGATGCTCATGTACTCAGTGACACCAGGTTTTGGGAGTATATTTATATTCGGTATTTGTGGGATTTTCCCTTAGAAATTAATTATTATGTTTTCAATATTTAAAAGAAATTGTGGGTTATTAAGGTTGTTGGCTTGCCTAGTATTAGGATAAGCGCCATCACGACAGGTGTGATTTTTGGGTGTGTGACAAGCCACGAATGCATTCTGATATTTAGTCGGTTTGTGAGGCTAGGATTGTTATGAGCATGTTATCTTGTTGTTGAATAAAATTTTGAATTATGGCATAAAGTAAAGGGAAGTGTGTGTTGAAGGAACATGCTAAAGTTTATCTGTTGCTATCAACAATAGTCATAGGTATGGTGTGCTTCGGATGTACTAAAAGAAAATAAAGTGCTCAAGGTTAGTGTAAATTGGTGGTTGACTCGAGGACGAGTAACGTTTAAGTGTGGGGTAGTGATGTTTGGCCAAAATGCTATATTTTTAGTACATTACTCGCCTTACATGTTGTTAGTTTAGTAACTAATTGTGCGACGTTTGAGCTAAATTATGTTGTTTTATGTGTAGGAGTATCGCAAGACAAAGATGAGTGAAGGTTGCACAAAAAGAGGACCAAAATACAAGAAAAGAGCACAAAAATGCCAAGCACCTAAACCGTGCTACAAGCCAAGCATAGCCAGCTCGACCGCGGTACAAGCCAGGCGTAGCCAACTCTATAGCCAAGTTGACCGCGCTATAAGCCTGGCCTCGCGAGGTCTATAGCCCGATGAACAAAAGTGCGTGAATTAAAAGACTCATACCCGAATTTGGACTGGAAGACTTCAACCCTTGCCTATAAATACTCCCTAAACATGTCTAAGAGGGAGAACTTTTTTTGAGAGGGGATTCGACCTAAGAAGGGAAGAACACACTAGGAGCAAGGCGGAGAATTCTTCTACGAGTTTTGCACTTCCTTCTTCCTATTTTCATTATTGGTTATGAATTCTAGTATTGTAGTTTTGCATACTATTATGAATAGCTAACTTGTTATCTAGGGTTTTGATAAAACCTTTTGTAAGATGAAGTCTTATTACGTTTTTATATAATTGAGTCGTTGGATTTCTCTACTTGTTCAACTACGTGTTTATTGTTATTGATTGAATGGACATTAATTGTCTGTTCCTATTTAGTATTTGTTTCTTATAAAAGGGTACATATTTAGGTTGTTGTCGAACAACAACACTCATAACGTATGTGAAGAATCAATATAGAGGGTTTAAAGGTGGGATTAAGAATAATGAAACCTTGGTGCAATATTAGTGATCGGTGAATTAGTGCCAACTAGCGTAGTTTGGATGAATATGTCTAGTAAATTGTGGTACTTTCTCGGACGAGAATTACGACACCCAAAGTATTCACGATCGATAGAGAAATCTTAGGCAAAATTATAAACGGTGTAGCAGGAAGGATTCCGACAATTGAAAAAATCATAACTCTAAACCTCCGTAATCTTGTCTCCAACCCTTAGTCTTGTTAGTTGATAATTTTACTGCTTTTACTATTTGTTAATTAATTAGTTTAAAATAAAAATTACAATCTTTATACCTAGGAAATTATTTGAACTTGTATTTCTTAGTAATAATGAATAGTTGTAGCTAAGTCTTAGTTCTCTGTGGGATTCGACTCCAGACTTTTAGACCAAATTATATGTGCAGCGACCGCTTATCCTATTAAGGACTAGAGTTAGGCATGATCATTGTTATTATTATTTTATTATTAGCTTTTATAGCGACTAAACACGCCACTAAAAGTAATAACAAATGTGCTACATAATATATTTTAGGTAGGTTGTTACTCCAAAGAGCGACTTATTGTACTACTTTTGGTGGCGACTAAAGAGGTCGCAACAAAACATCGTCACTGAAAATCTTTTTTCCTGTAACATATTCTAAGTTAGAAATAAAGTTGAAATTAATGGGCAGATCGGGTTCATTATCAAAAATATTCTTTACTATTCATCATTACCCCTTAAATTTTACAATAATGCAAGGAATTCATGGTCAGAATATATTTTGTAGAACGATATGTATTGTAACACTTTATAAGTTTCCAAATTCCAATCACGTCTATATTTCATAAAACAAGCAATAGTAATGTCATGTTTGAAATATGTGATATCACAACAGAAACGAAATCAACATCCCATTTCTTCTCTTATTAGCACTTTGATATGAAAGAGCAACTCTTGGATTTCTCTCGTGTTACGTGCTTGCACAAGGAGTACTGCCAATTTCAATTAACCACATTAGCTTCACTTATCACTTCTTCTTTTACTGATTCCATGAATTCTAAACAATCAAATACCTAATGGACAAAGCAAAAAATAACATGAATCTGGTTCAGAAATTAACAAGGACAAAAAAAAGGAAAAAGAAAAAATCCAGAAAAGAAACTCCATGCAGAAGGGATCACATAATATGAAAAATAAATCTAAGGAAAGAAAGCATTAGGCCACACACTAGTGTTGTGGTTATCACTAAAATTAGGAAAACTCATCTCATCTCCATGTCCAAATCCAATCTGCTATTCACTTGTGTTGTTATTCATCCAATCATTAAACTACTCTGTTTGTGACCTTTGCATCCCGTCCAACCCTAATTCCACCACTGGCTTTTGCTTTACTGGTGGAGGAGCAGCAGCCTGTGAAACAACAGCAACATAAGAAGAAGTGGATGCCCCTTTTTTAAATACTTCAATCCTCTTATTAATCTCCTTCGAATTCTTATCAACAACCCAACCAAGATCATTCAAATTTCCCAAGTTCAAATTCTGCAGCCCTTTTCCAGCCAAACACTGGTACATAACTTCAGTCATCTCCTTCTCTCTGTTCTTTTTGCTTTGTTTCTTCAGCTGCGCGCTCGCTTTTGCAATCCTTTGTCTCATAAAACTCTCTTGATTCACCATCTTCTTGTTTTGTTCCATCTCTGGCATTCTCTTGAACTCTGCGAGCATGCGTTGAACTCCCATGGTGTTGGCCATACCTCAGGTTGGTTTTCATAAGGGCTATAAATAATAGCACAAGCATCAATTTCACAAAGTGTGCTCAATTCACCCACCTTCACTACTAGAAATCCGCTAAACACCGACCAAAAAAACCTATCAAAGTTGATTACCGACCAAAATACGACCATTTATGTGTGGATGGTATTTTTACGGTCGGAAAGACATACCGACCAAAGTTGATCAGAAATTACCGACCAACATTGATCGGTCAATTAAATTCAAAAAAACAATATTGCAAAAACAAACCGACCAAAGTTGGTTGGTTTTTTAATTATATAATCAAAAGATTCACTATCTGGGAATCGAACCGGGGTTTGTACTGTGACAGAATACTATACTACCACTAGACCATTGGTGTTTTTGTTTTAAGACTGTCTTTTATTTGAGATATAGTCTTTAATTGTATTTTCCCACGGAAATAACCGATCAAAGTTGGTCGATTTTATTAAAAAATAAAATTACCGACCAAAGTTGGTCGGCTTTTTAAAATGACCGACCGAATTAACCGACCAATTTTGGTTGGTTTTTTTCATATTAATTTTTATTTATGTTAATTGAAAAACCAACCAAAGTTGGTCGGTTTTTTGAAAAATAAATTTTGCGGGGCTCAAAAATAGTTTTCTGCATTTTTGCGCCAAAACAAACCGATCAAAGTTGGTCGGTTTCGTAAAACAAAATTATAAAATAAAATATTTTGAAAACCCGATCAATTTTGATCGATTTTTTGGCCGGTTATTTGACCGACCAAATTTAGTCGATCGACCTTGATCAGATTTTGCCGAATTTCTAGTAGTGCTTCTTCATCAGACCCTTCTTCCTTTTCTTGAATGTTGCTTTTCTTGCCGAGTCATTAGTTATGAAAGCTAACTTCACCTTCTTCCTTGTCATTTTCTTTCTTCCTTGGATGCAACAGATATGCAAACAAGGTAGAAGTATTGTAGATATGTGCTAGTTTTGACAAGAGATGTTTGGATGTTTTTTTGTTGCTTGGAATGGCAATGTTATATACAAATATGAACATGTTCTCTAATTAGTAGTGCTGGATTTCCTAAGGTTCTTGTTCAAATCCCCATGTTTAATGAAAGAGAGGTAACTAAATTCATCATTATGTGTGTTTAATTTTTCGATTTGCTCAAANATTCGATTTGCTCAAAACTATGTAGAGATTTGTTTAATTTGTGTTTAGTTTTTTGTTGTTGAAATCCTTATGGCTTGTTTGGTTTAGGTGTATAAGATCTCTATTGGAGCTGCATGTAACCTTTCCTGGCCGTCGGATCGTCTCGTGATTCAAGTTCTTGATGATTTACTGATCCTATCATTAAGGTAATCCAAACAGTTCTTTAAAACTGCATTTTCAATGTAATTATGTAAGCATTTTGTTTTTTACAATTTAAATCATAATCATTGCGAAATACAAATAACAATGCACATGGTACTACATTTAACAGCGTACTTCGATAAATATTTTTTAATCACAACCTTTTTAAGAAAATGCCTGGATTTCAAGTTTGGTACCTTGATCTTTGTAATGTAATCCTTATATAAGATCTGGAGTTTTGACCCTTTACTTAATGTTTACACTTCTTTCTATATATTCCGACCCTCTAATCTGGAGTACAACTGTTGAATTTTGGCCCTTCTTTTGTAAATCATTTAATTTAGCTTTAATTGAAAATGTCGACCTTTTATGATATATTATTCACCTACCAAAATCGACATTATTGCCCTTAAATTTCTCCTTACACTAGATACGTAACTCAAATAATAACGATTAATATTGAAGTATTTTCCCTTAATTAAATATTTATTATTATGATAGGATATGGTTGAGACAGAATGCCTAAGGTGGGCAAGCAAAGGACTTAACATAACGTACCAAATAAGAGAATCTTGCGGTTGTTACAAAGCAAGAGCTCTTAAAGAAGGATTAAAGCATAATTATGTCAAAGATTTCGAGTACGTCGTAATTTTCGATGCCGATTTTCGACCCGAACCCGATTTTCTCTGTCGATCCATCCTGTTTCTCGTATATCCCGGAAATCGCCCTCGTTTAAGGTCGATGGCCATGTTTGTGTTGTATACATGATGTGGCAGCTCACTTAAAATGTGGTATTCAAAGATTGAGATATGACACATAACACTACAAGAAACAAAGAAAAGAGCAGTGCTATATTATTTTTATGATTAGATTTTGTTGCAACTAATCTCGCCACAAAAAGTAAGCAAATGCATCACGAAATAAAGTTTAGATAAATCGCCACAAAACGACATTAATGAAAAATTTTATTTCATGTAGCGCTCTAATAGTAACGAACATAGAGTAAGTTGTTGAAGCCAAGTACATTATTCTTCAAAGTATTATTTTTCCCATAAAAAATATTTGCTAATTGAGACCATTTTTATTTTTATTTTAGAAGTTTTTCAACCAAGGCTTGGAGCAGTTTGAATTTGCATCCGCTCATGTTGTGTGCTAGTATTAGCTTTTGTAGCGACTAAACTCGCCACTAAAAGTAAACAAATGCGCCGCGACA
>AWOL01S0017574.1:0-24678 GCA_000715115.1 Nicotiana otophora
CAAGAAGCGGTTAAAACATGGGTAAAATAACATCAACACATATCGAAATATGCCAAACATCAGTGTCTTTCCTAGACAAGAAAATAAAGTTTATAAATTAATTAAATCTCTCTATGGCCTTAAACAAGCTCCTAAGGAGTGGTATGAGAAATTTGAACAAGTCTTACTGAGAGACAGTTTTGCTTCAGTGGAGGTGGATAAATGTGTTTATACTAAAGTGGTAGACAATGATTATGTGATAATATGTCTATATGTTGATGACATGCTTATATTTGGTACAAGTTTAAATATTGTGTAAAGTACTAAATTATTTTTATCTTCTAATTTTGATATGAAAGATATGGGTGAAGTAAATACAATATTGGGAGTTAAAGTTATAAGGAGTGAAGATGGAATAATGTTGTCACAAGAACATTGTGTTGAGAGATTTCTTAAGAAGTTTGAATATCTTAATGTCACATCTGTGAGCACTCCTTTTGATGCTAACTCTCAGTTGAAAAAGAATAATGGTGACTCAGTTGCTCAATCTAAGTATGCGCAGATTATTGGGAGTCTGATGCATTTAATGAATTTGACAAGGCCTGATATAGCCTATGTTGTATGTAGACTGAGTAGATATACTCATAATCCCAACATAGATCATTGGTCTGCATTAGATAGACTAATGAAATATTTGAGAGGAACCATGAATTATGGTATCCTATATAGTGGATTTCCTTCTACCTTATAAGGGTACAGTGATGCAAACTGGATCTCTGATTCAGATGAGACAAAATTCACTAGTGGTTATGTATTCACCCTTGGTGGTGGTGCAATATCGTAAAAATCAGCTAAACAGATGATCATTTCTAGATCGACTATGGAATCAAAGTTTGTAGCTCTGGAGTTAGCTGGTTCTGAGGCTGAGTGGCTAAGAAACTTCTTAGCTAATATCCCTTTAATAAATGACATATTGCCTCCTGTGTCTATACATTGTGATTGCCAAGCGACAATAGCTATAGCAAAGAATAAATCTTATAATTGTAAAAGTAGACACATGAAATTGAGACACGATGTCATAAAACAGCTGCTGAGAGATGGAATAATTTTCATTGACTATGTGAAGTCAGAAATAAATTTGGCCTATCCTCTAACTAAACCAATGGGAAGAAAATTAATTCTTAAAACCTTAAAAGAGATGGAGTTAAGGCCGACATGTTGTCAATAAAGATGGTAACCCAACTTATGTGATTGGAGATCCCATGAAGTAGGTTCATATAGGTAATAACAAGTCGATATTGGCACTGATGCACTAAAAGAGAGTGCTTGACTGCTACTAAGAGGCTGAGTTATAACTCTTAATGAAATTCATAGTCCTCATGGATGGTGTATTTAAAAGCAGTATACACTTGATGA
This sequence comes from Nicotiana otophora, assembly GCA_000715115.1. Classification (NCBI taxonomy): domain Eukaryota; kingdom Viridiplantae; phylum Streptophyta; class Magnoliopsida; order Solanales; family Solanaceae; genus Nicotiana; species Nicotiana otophora. The sequence continues at coordinate 1,396 of AWOL01S0017574.1, forward strand.
ATTTACCTATATGAGAGTGGAGTGGGCCGCTCCTATGAGATTTTGGCCTAGTCTCTAGAGCTCTCATGAATAACCAGGCACGCGCATGGCCTATTGGGCGCAAAACCACGTTGAACAGCAAAATTACTGGAGGTCGAAATGTGATTGATAAAATCTCTGACTTACAATAAGAATTATTGGTTCATAGAAATATTATATTTTCCCAACAATTCTGTGAGTTAAATTTTATTGATCTAAGTTTAGTTCATATTCCAGAAGACACCAAACCTATTACATTTGGACCATACAAATCCAGCAAATCTTACTCTCTTATTCATTACTCTTGCATTCCTAAAATATCTTTTGATGTGGGATTATTGATAAATTAATATATTTCAAAAGATATTTTGTAATATGTGATGACCCAATAAGTCATCTTATATTTTAGAACTCGAATATGCGCTCTTAAGCCTTAAAAATCTCATTTTTATCCTCCTCGATTTGCGTACGCAGTCCGGGCAAGTTTCCGGAAAGCTTTTATATTGAAAATTGATGAAAATAAGAATTTATGCCTTAAAAGTTAATTTTAGTTGACTTCGATCAACATTTTTGGTAAACGGGACCGGATCCGTGCTTTTACGGTCTCGGTAGGTCATTATCAAATTTTGGGACCTGGGCGTATGCCCGGAATCGAATTCGGAGGTCCCTAGTTTGAGGTATAAATTTTTGATGAAAATTAAAAGTTTGAAAATTATGTTTTTAAGAATTGATTGATATTTGGAATTATTAGTATCGGGTTCGTATTTTGGTCCGGATCCCGATACAGGTTCATTATGACATTTAAGACCTGTGTGTGAAATTTGATGAGAAACGGAGTTGATTTGACGTGATTCGGACGTCCAGTAGAGAAAATAGAAATTTTAAAGTGTTTTGAGAATTTCATTTGATTTGGTACTAAATTCGTAGTTCTAAGTGTTATTTTGGCGATTTGATCGCCCGAGCAAGTTTGTATGATGTTTTTAGACTTGTGTGCATATTTGGTTTGGAGCCCCGAGGGCTCGGGTAAGTTTCGGATAGGCCACGAGATATTTTGGACTTTGGAAATGTGGTATTTTGCTGCAGCAGTTGTTCTGGCATGTCCTTCTTCGCGTTCGCGAAGGTACTCTCGCGAACGCGAAGAGTAAACTGGGCAGTTAAATATTTCTTGACCAAGTGAGCACGGGGTCGATTTTTTGACTTTTTGGAGGAAAATTTGGGAAATTTAATTTATGAAATATAATTGATTCCTTTAGCAATATTTGATATTATTGAGTCATTTTTGAATAGATACGAGTGGTTTGGAGGTGAATTCCAAAGGAAAAGTTGTGATTGAGAATTAAGTGGCCTTCGGAGCGAGGTAAGTATTGTGTCTAACCCTGACTTGAGGGAATTAGGAACCTTAGATTATTTGCTAAGTGAAATTCATGTGAGCGGCGTATATATGAGGTGACGAGTACTTATGTGCCGCCAATTTACCTGTTTTTCCATGTTTCTTCCGTTTTCTTATATTGTCTCTTCCTATGTCTAATTGCTACATGTTTATATTAGTGTTGTTAAATTGATCGTCATTATCATGTTTACGGATTTTCTATAGGCAATCGAGTATTTATTTAAAAGTTGAGATTTATATTGTGGAACCAAATGTTGAAGTAAGGTTTGTACTTATTATTCTATCTCCCTGTTGTTATTTATGCATTGCATCATGGTAAGGGAGAGTGTTAATGCACGAAGAGTGATGCCGTGCCATGATATGAGAGTTAATGCACGAAGGGTGATGTCGTTCCATATTGTGAGTGTTAATGCACGAAGGGTGATGTCGTACTATATTGTGAGTGTAAAAGCACGAAGGGTGATGCCGTGCCATATTGTGAGTGTAAAAGCACGAAGGGTGATGTCGTGCCATGATATGAGAGTTAATGCACGAAGGGTGATGCCGTGCCGTTTCTATTGATTTTATGGTGAGATTGAGAGTAAAAACACGAAGGGTGATGCCGTGCATTATTCCTTACTGTATTCACTATTCCTGTTGATTCATGGTATATTGACTACTCTGGTGATCATTCTGTTGTAGTTCTTTATCTTGTATTCCCCTCAGTATGTTCCCCTCCCGACATTTTCTGTTTAGTTCTTCATTTCTGTTATTTGTATATACACTGTTAAATTGTACAGGTTGATTTGTAGGTGCCTTGCCTTAGCCTCGTCACTACTTCGTCGAGGTTAGGCTCGACACTTACCAGTACATGGGGTCGGTTGTACTGATACTGCACTCTGCACTTTCAGTGCAGATTTTGATACCGGCTCGGGTTGATCGAGATTTTGTTATTGGTCCGCTGTCCGGAGACTCAAGGTAGATATATCGGCGTTCACAGACCTTGAAGTCCCAATCTATCTTTTTCATTCTACCGTTTCTTTCATTGAGACAGTTGTATTTCTTTCAAACTATTACTTGTAGAAAATTCTAGAATGCTCGTGAATTTTGACTCCAGATCCGGGTGATAGTAATTAATACAGTTTTATGAAATTCCGCACTTATTATATTTCATCCTAGTTAATTATTGTTATTTACTAAATAGAAATAAGGAATTCGTTTAACAATTTTTCTAACGTTGGCTTGCCTAGCAAGTGAAATGTTAGGCGCCATCACGGTCCCGTCAGTAAAAAATTTCGGATCGTGGTAGAATAGTATGTGGCTTCTTGCATGAAGTCATATTTTCATGTGGCAATATCCTCAATAAAACTTAACCAATTGTCATGCTAAATAACAAGTGGCATATGTGTGGACAAGTGTATAAGTGTCCAATACACTTGTCTTATTGCCAGCCCTCTTTAAAGCCTATATATAGACTCACATTATACTTGAAAAGATCATCAGAAATATTCCCTTTCTTTCCTTTCCTTCTTACACGTTTTGGTTAGTATGCTTTCCAACCAAAGCTTTAGTAATCTCCATTAATCATTAGCTATTATTCCTTAATAGCTAGCCACTGAAAAATAGAGAAAACATTTATTTTTTCTTAAAGAAATTTCTATTCTAATTATTCCTTAAGATTTGTTGGTGTATTATTTAATTTTGTCGATTCCTGTATCCTCTAAATAAATAGAGATGGACTTGTTTAATCCTGGGAAAACATTTCACTTTGCTGAAATAGTTTCTTAGGACAGTGCCTAGCACGACTCAAGCCAATCCGTGTGTTTTCGCTTACAAATAATATCATTGCAGTATTATTATCGTTATTTTTCGGTGTCATTTTCCTACAAATATATGGGTTCAACCCATTTTTTTACCATTATTTATTGTCTCAGTTATTTTATTATCCAACTTAATATGTGTAATAGTTAATTAGGTTCACTAACCATTTAAATAAATTTTAAAACTCTTAAGTTAATCAATATATATATATATATTACAAGTGTCTTCCAAAAATCTAACAAAATTAATTAAATGAGCGAAGAGTAAATTTTAAAATAATTATGCATGCTTGTCGACAGCAGTATTACCCCAAAAAGAAAACATCTAGAAATAGCAACCCTTTGCAACTTGCAAGAAATAGTCCTCTCATCACCATTAATATGACAATGATATAAAGTCTAAAAGATTGTGAAATACATTTTGACAATGACATAGCATAATTATTCAGGGAAATTTATACATGGTAGCCGCCTTCAAAAATAATAGTCGGCAATTGTTTGTTTTTTATATATTAATGTATAATTTACATACTTGTACATTGATGTACATAATCAATGCATATTTTTTTTAATATTTGAAGCTGTAATTATTTTTGGCCAATCAGTTAGATAAACTAAAAGCCCTAATACTTATGACTCACCAAATAAAAAAAAGTGAGTTTTACATAAAGGTTGCCGAACCTGACACAATGAATGAGTCTCCAAATTCATCTCAAAATAAAGAGTAAAACCAGCAAGATGAAAGACTATTTTTTCACTTCAATTATTCCTGTTGCTACATTGCACAAGATCGCAATGGCAAAAGATTGTCCGATCAAAAATTGAGTAATCTCAGAGGTTAAGTGAGAGTAATGATAAGGAATGGTCGATTGAAAATTGAGTGATCTCAGAGATTTAATTGAGAGTAATGATAAGAAATGATTGATTGAAAATTGAGTGATCTGAGATGTTTAATTGAGAGTAATGATAAGAAATGATCGATTGAAAATTGAGTGATCTCAGAGGTTTAATTTAGAGTGATGATATAAGTGTTAGGTTTCGTGAATGGGAAATGGAAGATGCACATTTTGAATTGTACCTCTTCATCTCACACTTTCATTATCTATAAATTTAGAGGCTTAGCCTCATATTTTATACATGAAAAATCTGAAAACTTCTCCCCTCTTTTCTATATTGTTGCATTATTTTTCCAAATAAATAAAGTGTCAAATGTGATTTGCTCCGTTTGTTGAGTTAGCTGAAGTTTTGTAATTTCGATTGCTAGTATTACATAATAGTTTTTCAGTTCTATCCTNCTCGTGAACCTACTGTTGGATCCGCCACTAAGATTGGCTACCCTGATAGGGAGAATTTAATTAGTTATAAACAAAAAATTCAACCTGACACTAAATCAAACAAACAAATGCCCTAATTCTTGTCCACAGGCATCTTAAAGCGACACAAAGGACAAATATGATTTTTCTCAAGCCATTGAACGATACAACCCCCATGAAAAAGGTGCTTGCATGGCATGCGAGTAACTTCAACAACACCCTCTAAAATCAACGTATCAAGACATATGCTACAATTCTCCTTCATATTTATCATCTTTTCCACCTTCACCTTCTCCAGTGCTTCAATTGCATACGCCGATGCAGGAACGGGCACAAACTCACTCTCTTCCAACGATAAGCCTGCGACCTGTTCTATCAACTCATCCTCATAATAATTTTGGTAAGGATTCGGAATAGCTTGAGGAATACGATGAATTATGTCCAGAACGATTGGGATTCTTCTCGGTCTTTCATGATTTTCTTGGAGGATTGATAATGTCTTAAGCTCGATGTCTTGTATCATGTCTAGTTGATACAAGAGAGGAACATGCAAACATGTAAGCATTACATGTGTATTATCCCATATATCTAATTTGTCATCTATGTCAAAACAAAACTTTTTGACTGTATGATAGTTGAAATGAGTGCGATTGTAAAACCTCCAACGACCATCAGCTGCGAAATAGAAATTGTGGTGCAATTTTTGGATTAGACATAGGAAGAAAAATTTGTCCTCCGGCAAATTTTCATCCTCGCGGAGGATGTCTTTTTGGTGCTCTACTGTCCAACGATAAGGGTTAATAGTACTATGACTCAATTCTCCTGCCATTGAGAATTAGTAATTAATGGGAAAAGAGCAAAGACGGAATCAGAATTTGAAGTTTATGGATTCAGAATTCTAGTCCTTTTAAGTTAGTTATTAATGAGAAGGATTGGCTTAGTAACTAAAGGGAAAAGAGGCAAACTATGAGACAGAGATTGCTAGCTAGCTATACTTGGTTCTTAGATGAAAGAGTTGTGAAGCTAGACTTTATATATAATCATGGGAAATTTTAAAAACCTAATTACGATTGGAAAGGGAAAAAGAAAAGAAAAGCAATTTCAGTTTCCTAATTTGTGATGCATTAAGGGAAAAAGAAAACAAAAACACATTAATTTTTCTAATTTGTGATGGAATATTTTAAATCTACAGCGGAAGTGGTAAAACATTAAATAAACTTCCATTGTCTAAATTTTAAAACCTAATTACGGTTGGTAAGGGCAAGAGAAAAGGAAAGCACAGCTCTTTTTCCTAATTAGTGATGGATATCTCTATGTGTTCTTAATAAAATTTTGTCGCAAGAGAATCGATTTTTATTTTCTAAATGTCCTTAATTATATTTGAGTAAATAGAGAATATTATTTTTTTCAAATAAGTACAAAGCTATCAAAAATTTATGAACATATAATAATAAACTTCGTTTCAATTTGTGGACAAAAGTTATTAAATTTTCATTTTTCACGCATACTAATAGAAATTTAGTGGAGCTTAATTAAAAGTAATTCCTCTTTTCTTTTTCAGTTGAGTTATATTTTTATTCACGTAAGACTTGGATTAGTTACCATCGCTCTAATAATTAAATATCCAAAGATAAATGCACCAAAATCTAATTAAAGGAGCAAAGAAGGAATTTCAAGATTTTACCTTGATTAATACCAGATAAGTTTGATTAATATGCTACTCTCAAGCAGTCGAGAATAACTTATTTCACGTTTTTTTTTAAGAAGCTCAAGGAGTTTTTAGCTCGAATGACCCCTTTAAGTTTAGGAGTTTGTACCAAAACTCTTCTAATGAGCTAGTTTTTGAAATTTTGCGTATATGTATAATGTCCATTTTTCTAACATGCTATCGGACTCATTATTTTTTTATTTATCCGATAATGGGTCCATATATTATAATGTATGTGCTCTAAATACAGATTAATTAGCGGTGTTCTCATTTTACAACCAAACAAAAAACATAGCTATTACACCAGTGTCCAAGCAAGCCAATTAGTTTGTCCAGAGGCGGATCCAAGATTTAAATTTTATGGGTTCAACTTTTAAAAATTTAGGTTTGAACTCATTATATTTTTAAAGTTATGGGTTCATATCTACTATTTTTATAATTTTAGTAAATATTTACATATAAAATTTTACTCCGCGTCAAAAGTTATGGATTCAGTTGAACCCATTGATACTGCACTGCATCCGCCACTGAGTTTGTCCTGTAGAACCAAATATTACCTTTCAAACAAGACACAAAGTACGAGAAAAAAGAAAAAAGTAAATCAGCAAAAGCAAGAAGTATCTTAAGAAGGCAGCCAACACCAATAGGTAGTCGACCATACGCGAATGCCAGTTGATTCAGAAGTCATGGAGCTCGTGTCACGTTCTCAATGAACTTAATGACATTGTTATCACCTCATTGCATTTCAAGGTCTGAAAAGGATCTATATTAATATTTGTTGGCCCTGTCGGTGAACATTAGCTGCTTTTGCTACTGTAGTTTTGATGTGCTAAGACATGGAAAATACCATTCTCGTCTGGTCCCAAGTTGGGACTCTCATTATATATGTGTATATTAGTTCCAAGTTAAATGTCAAGGGTCTATGTACACAAGGTTACTCTTCCAAAGGTTGTATAATAGATGTTGTAAAACAGCAATTTATTTTCCATCAAGGAAATAGGAGGATAAATTTCAACTTTATAACAATCTCATTCATGTTTCAGGAAAAAAAAAAAAACTCATATTCCTGAAATTTGTAAAAAGAAGCAATAAATCTTTGGAAGATTTAAGTTGTATACGTTGACAGTATAAACAAAACTTGTTATTTTTAAAAATATAAAAAATATTAACATGCAAAATAAAAGCTAATGTAGAAAAACATGATAAAGTATTACAGTAGAATATACCAAATAGCAATTAAAGAAAAATAGTGAACACTAGAGTAAAGAAAGAAATATAAAGGGGTGAATACAATCTCCAAAACAGATCTATGTACATTCCATCTTTCAAATTTAAATGCTCCAAATGAGAATAATCATTTCGAATATATGAAATTTGAAGGTAAGACCCCATATCCTCCCCCAGTAGGGATCTGTCTAACACTGGTCATACAGATAATTTTCTCACAACAACAAAAAAACGATAAGAACAATTAAAAAACAACAACAAGATCAACAAACCTATTAGTAAGAAATTGTAATTGTAATCGGCTTACATGAAGTAAGATTCGCTACCAAAAACGCTCTCTAGAGAGGCGACTAACAGAAACAGTAAAAACATAGACAAAAATGATCGGTGCTCCATCGTCCGGTGTTGAAAATCCACCGGACCAGACCCAACAATCGCGTAACAACCCTGTGCACAAACCCCATGTAGGCGCCCCTATTGAGTCTTCCCCATCTGCTGCAACCGTCAACAATGGCGGAACTGTTAACTTGCCAACAAAATGACTGGAGACAGCTACAACTCACTGCACTGTTCTGAACCAAATCAACTGATTCAAAGCCATGGAGATTGCTCAACACCTCAATTACAATCGATACACATAGTTTCAGACAACATCAATACACGAATCAACGATTCTACACAGGTGAACAACGACAACAATCAGTTGTTGGTCGCGCATGGGATTACAGATATCCAAACTGTTCAAAACCAATGCAACTCTACTCCAATTGATCTGGATACTGATCCCAACCCCTCAAACAACAACAACGATGAACAATTTAATCCAACATGGCAGAATACAGTACACACAGAATCGCATATGCCATCTGTTCGACGAAATGCCAAGGTCAGTTTTGATGTCAATTTTGATGAATATATGAATGGTTGTGCTTCACAAAGTCATGTTGAGATTAGTCGTCAAGAGAAGTCACAAGAAAATACAACAAATGAGGTTGATCAAAGGCAGTCACCTACAACGACACATGTTGCCTATGGAGTTCCTGGTATTTCAACTAGCCTATCCCCGGTTGAAACTCAATTGGACAAAAACAATTCTCCATATGGTGCTGAAGGTCACCCGTAAGTCCAGTTTCAAACTCCAGATGATATCATTGATGCTCGACCACTGGCGGAAAATTTGAGAGTTCCACTGACTGCCCATGGAGTTCCTGGTGTTTCAACTGCCTTCACACCAGTCGAGAAAATCTCTATTGATAAAGAAAAGGAACCCGCAACAACTCCTACTACTCAAGTGTATCCAATCCCTACAACAACAAATTTGGCATCTTCAGGTAATGTTTCTGCATCACATGTGTCTAATACAACAATTACTAATTTACCTAGGAATGTCAATGTTCAAACTAATCCCCAACTCAATCAAATACCAATGCGGGCAAATTTTTCTAAGATCTCCACTAACTTTGACAAAGCACCTGCTTTCCAGAATAAAAACACAACTAAGACTAAGCACCATCACACCAAAACTCAAATGTTAACACAAAAGAAACTACACAATATACCAAATACCATAGCCAAACAATCAGTACATCTGCTGCAAACATACATCCAAACATCTTAACTAGTTTTCATATACCAAAGCACACACTCTCTTTACAACCATCTGTAAATGTTCACTAAGGTACCCAGCTTTACTCTTCAAAATCAGCAACCACACTAAACCAAACAGAAACCACTGCCCAGCCACCTAAACTAACTAATTATCCTGTCCCATCACCTCCTACCATAATTCATTCAGTTGCTACAAAATTAAGAGCAAGGCATGCAGCAGAAATAGACCCAATAGAGTTCACACCCCCAAAAATAACTACCAAACAGGGCCAACCAGCTGTCATCTTCACTAAGAAGGACTACATGATAACACTTGCATCCAGATGCCAATATACAATTGTAGGGAAATTTCTTAACACAATGCCTCAAATGGAAGTGATAAGGAGAAGCTTCATAGCACAAATAGAACTAAGAGGAGGAGTTAAAATAGCCCATTTCACTGCTCGCACAGTCTACATTGATCTATACAATGAGTGCGCCTATATTGAATGAAATTTCACAGGAAATCCATTGGAGGTATCAAAAGTGAGTTTTGGGATCGTTTGGAATAAGAAACGAGGCAGAACAACTGGCAATCACACAACTATCTGGACAAAAACTTTCATGTACATCCAAGGTCAAAGAATGGAATTACAAGCTTGGACACCCAACTTCAATCCGAATGAGGATTATCCAATTGTCCCAGTTTCGATAGTTATTCCTAAACTACCATGGTATTTCTACTACATGGAGGTTCTATCTGTACTGTTGTCACCTATTGGTAAGTTATTACATCTCGACCTAGACTCAATGCAGAAAATAAGAGAAAATATAGCAAAAGTCAAGATACAGGTTGACTTTGACTCAATTCAGGACTCATCACGTTTGGTTGGGCTTTAATGAAGATCAGGATATTAATGGGGATGGACAATGGCTGGAAATGGTATATGAGGATCTCCCAAAATACTGCTCACACTGTAAGCACTTAGGTCATGAAGAATACTCCTGCCCATGTTAGAGAAAGAGAAGAAGAAGAAGAAGAGAAGAAAAAAGTAGTTGCTGAAACTCCACAAATTCAGACCAAACAGATATCAAACAATACTGAAAGAGCAAATAGAATACAATATCAAAAGGAACAGATCATACAGGGGCAGCACAAGGAACATAACTCCAACGAAAAAGTAGTGGTACAAGGCCAAAATGAAGAACAACATGGCATAATCAAACTTACATCACAACAACCAATAAATGCAAACCACTCCAAGGATCAATGGTAACCTCAGAAGATGAAGAACTTCAAGGGTATTAACCAAAAGAACAAGCAAGAGAAACACAAACAACCTTATGAACAAATGAATGCAAAACAGATAACTACAAAAGTTCAGAACCATGATTCACTAACCAAACCACAAAATGATACAACAAGTGCTCTGGAGAATATAGCAGAACCAAGTACCAAGGCTACTGATATTGATGATGAAACTGATGGAGGTAATGAGAATGTGCATGATATACCTAATGACCAAGAAACTCCCAAGGTAGTTGGTTCCCAACAGGCATTGCAACAGCTTACTCAACCTACTGATCAAAACAAGATTGACATGATTCAACATATTGATACAAGTGAAATAGACCTTGAAAGAAATGGAATTTCTGATATTGTTACTAATAGATAGAATGAATCAGATAACAATGGCAAGGACCATATAAATGACAAACATCACAAGCATCAAACAGTGGAAACAAACAGGAATCAAGAGTGCCAAAATAATAGGACTGCTGACAAATCCAGTGATAATCCAAAGGATCCAGGAATTGGTACAAATAATACTGCTATTACTGCTGGGGTAACACCAGCTGTTACAAAGGAAAATACTATTGATTGGGTTCAAAGGAGTTTTGGAATGCACAAGGAAGTCCTTAATGTTGCAATCAACCACTCCTGCCAGGATATTCCCTCACAAATATATATATGGAACTGTCTTTAATGGCAATACAACAGGATCTGTACAACTAGGGACTACTGAAGCACAACTGAAAAGTTATGGATCAGGGAAACAAACAATAATCAGAATTGATGATCACAAGGAAAACCCAGTTCCAAAACAGTTTCACAAAGCTTTATCCAACAATTCTTTGAGCAGCAGCACAACTGGAGAATTATTAGCCATTGCTCAACTATTTTGCATATTGAATTGTTCAAGAACTTTTCTAATGTAATTCTCTTGTAAGAGATACAATAGTTTCTTTGGACGATCTCTTGAAATCTTAACGCTACGAATATATACAGCTTCACCCATATCTTTCATCTCAAAATGGGATGATAACCATGACTTTATCTCGGTTATAAACTCCTTATCATTTCCAGCTATAAGTATGTCATCTATATACAATGTTAAAATTATAAGCTCGTTCCTTGATCTTTTCATATAAGCACAATGGACTTCATCCATCATGGTAAAACTATTGGATACAAGAACATTTTGAAAGCATATATACCGCTGCGTTGAAGATTGTTTAAGGCCATAAATAGACTTCAGAAGTCTACAAACCTTTTGTTCGTGATCTTTTTCAATGAAATACTCAGGTTGTTTTATTTAAATTTCGTCATCTAATTCTCTATTAAGAAAGGCAGTCTTTACATCCATATGATGTAATTCAAGATCCAAGCTTGCAACAATAGCTAGAACTAGCTGAACCGAGGTAAATCGTACAGTAGGTGAGAAAGTCTCTTCGTAGTCTATTCCTTTCTACCGTGTATACCCATTCGCCACCAGTCGATCCTTATATCTCTCAACTATGCCATCAGCCTTGAGCTTAATTTTGAGAACCTATTTGCTCCCAATTGTTTTGCGTCCTTCAGGGAGGTCAACTAGTACTCAAACTTTGTTCACTCTCTTAGACTCCAATTCATCTTCCATTGCTTTTGTCCATTTATCCTTAGAAGGGCACGAGAGAGCCCCTTTTACACTTTTAGACTCGTTTTCTTCTTGTGGGAGCATCATAAATAGTTCACCGCCTTCAATATGAAATCTTCGGCGGGGAATCATTTTAGGAGAACCACGTCTTATTTGTGATTCATCATTGTTACCATTTGGATCAATGTTGCTCCCACTCGGATCAGGAACATTCATCCTGCTCCTACTTGGAACAAGATCTGTGACCATCTCGCTCCCACTTGGAATAAGATCTATTTGGTCATTTCCACTAAATGTAGAAGGATTTCATTCGCATCTGATGATGAAGGAGGTCTATGATGAGAAACTAATTCATCATCTGCTAAAAGTTTCCCACTCAAATGAAGTGATCTTGTACTTCTTGATCCATTATCTCAAATAAGGTTAGGTCTTTACCTACCTCTCCCTTCTTAGGGAACTCATCCTCTAAGAATGTGACATCTCATGATTCAAACTCAGTTACACTCTCACTGTCTTGCTGACCTATAAACACATAACCCTTTGAAGTTTCAAAGTATCTTATAAATATATTTTTCTTTCCCCTCGGGGCCAATTTTCCATATTTCTGAGAGGAATCATGTGTAAAGGCATCACAATCCCAAGGTATTAATACACTCAGGTTGGGTTTTCTTCTGATCTATAACTCATGTGGAGTAGTAATAACTGATTTTGTAGGCACTCAGTTAAGTACATAGGTGGCAGTAAGTAACGCATCATCCCAGTAACTAATTGGGAGATTAGCTTGTGCCATCATTGACCTAACCATTTCTAGGAGCGCTCTGTTTCTTCTCTCCGGAACACTATTTTGTTATGGAGTATTTGGAATAGTCAACTAATGAACTATTCTATTTTCATCACATAACCCATTAAACTGGGTTGATAAGTATTCACGACCACGATCAGTTTGAAGAGCTTTTATCTTCTTGTCTAATTGATTTTTTACTAAGCTCATATAGCGTTTGAAGCAACTTATTGCTTCTGATTTGGGAAAATTAAATAGACATAACTGAAACGGGTAAGGTCATCAGTAAGTATGATGAAATAACATGCTCCTTGCCTAGCCCTAACATTCATAGGCCCACAGATATCTGAATGGACTAATATATTCAGCTTTAGTCGCCTGCCCAAAAGGTTTTCTTGTAGATTTTTCAGCTAGACAATTTTCACATGTGGACAATTCCACATGTTCAATGTTGGAAAGCAAACCTTATTTTGCTAACCTTTGCATTATTTGTTGGCCAATATGACCAAGTCTAGCATGACATATGTTACGTCACTATTATATTTATGTGAAGAAACAAACATAGAAAAACTAGCATTATTATTAAATGAATCATAATCCAAATCCATAATAATTAAACCTCCGGTCACATGATCAGAACCAAATAAAGTTGGACTAAAAGTTAACTTGGTAGAATTTCCATGGCAAAACAAGTCAAATCCTAGCTTAAGAAAAACTGAAACTGAAATAACATTCCGGCAAATTGTTGGTGCAAAGAGAACATCATGTAGTATTAAGTCTCGACCACCACGCATGACTAACTTGCATGTATCGATCCCTTCAACAACAACTATATTATTTTTTCCAACATATATCCGTTTTACTCCACGTGGAACTCATTGAAATTTAACAAAGGTAGTGTGTTCCCAAGCTGTGTGATTCGTTGCTCCTGAGTCTACAATACATAAAGGATTAGATTCTGTTAGAAAAACAGAACTAGAAACACAAAGTTCACTAATTCGAGCATCGTGAAATACCATTCTAGGAGGCTCAGTAGTGACCATTTTTGTCACAATTATAGCATTTCACTTTTAGCAACTTTGACATGTTTGGGACGTCTGTTTTTGCCTTTTTCAGTTTTTTCCCTTTTAGAAGGTTGAGCTTGCTGAGCTTGAGGTAGCCCTCTCTTCTTTCCCCAGTTTCTTTTCTTTGAATCTCTCTTGGTTTTGGAGGTTGTTGCCATGTGCAACTCATCTATCGGCTTTGCAGCCTCAAGTCGTTCCTCCTCTAACTCAAGATGCCTCCGGACATCTTCCAGAGTTGTGATTTGCTCATTATTGGTCAAATACATGTTCATATGATCCCAAGAACTAGGTAAAGAGTGTATGACAACTTGGATTTATTTTTCATCAGTAAACACATAACCATCATCTTTCAACTCCCCGATCATATTTGTCATTTGCCTCATATGTGTTTCCATTGAATGTTCTGGGAGTTTCTTATATGAATCAAATTTGATAGTTAAGGATCGCAACCTTACAGTGGAACATGTACTAAACCTTTTTCTCAAAGTATTCCAAAGATCCATTGCTCTTTGGTGATCCTTAAACTCCCTTAGGATGTCATCATCCAAGGTGCTCAACAACGTAATGCGAGCAATGGAGTTTTTTTTTCTTCCAACTGTCATAGGCTTCACGTTCACACCTATGTTGAGCAGTGTTGCCTTCCTCAGGCTTATTCATGACATTGTTAATGGCCTCCAGAGCCTCTTGCTCCTCTAGCACACACTGGACTTTCAAGCTCCAGATTTCATAGTTATCACCATTAAGTTTCTACCCTTTGTTGAGCTCAGCAACTATGTTTTTCGAAGCAGTAGTCATTCTTTAACAAAATAAAAAATATTATGAGGATCATGTAAAAATAATAATGCAAGGCATGATATTTAAAATACATACATATTATGACACTATAAATCAATTGATTAAGTTAATAAACACATATATTAATCATGGAGTCGAAAGTTCACTATGTGCCCAATCATCGTCCAAGAATTAAAATATTATAAAAATTAACCTATTCAATTATCTAGCTAAGCGTCTTAATCATGTTTAAGACAACATAATTATCTATCATGATTTTATAATCCCATGTGGATCATATAAAGTTAATGTCAAACTAATTAACATTTATTACATGCTATTCAAATTCGCATAAAATTTATTTTAATGTTAAACTAATTAACATATTAAACATGTTAAATAAATTAACAAGTATGTCTAATATTAAACTAATTAATATGTATACCATGCTCAACAAATTAACATAAAGCATGTGTTAAACTAATAAACAAGAGTAACGTTAAAAATAATTAACATTCCAAGCATGTTAAATAAATTAACAAATAAATATAATGGTAAAAAAATCAACATTTTAAAGCATGTTAAAAAAATTGACAAATAAATTTAATGTTAAACAAATTAACATATTTAATAATAAAAAAATTAACATTTCAAGCATGTTAAACAAATTAACAAGAAAGTTTAATATTAAACTAATTAACATTTCAAGCAATTGGAATAATAAAATTATTATAGTTTTCATAAAAGAATATAAATACTAAATTTATATTCTGAAAATTAAGTCCACATGACTAATTTTATAATCTGAAGTTTATTAAAAAAATAGAACTAAATTTAAATTTCATTTAGGCCATAGTCCAAAATAAAATGACAAAACTTTTAAAATGGGCCATAAGCCCAAATTCTTAAATCTGCTAATTTAAATTGCAGAAATCAGGGTTCTTTTATTTAAATAAAGTGAAATGGGCATTTAGCCCATCTAGACGATTTATCCATAAAAAAATGAGCAGCATATAAGAAATGCAACAAGATGGGCCTTTAGCCCAATATTCTAATACTGCCAACTTTAAAACAATTAAGCCCAGGTGGCTTTAAAACTTCTAAAGCCTTATATGATAGGCATCTGATAATGCCTTTTAATGGTTTATAACATAGAAACCTAGTTTCTCCTTCTTTCTATACTCAGCCACCACACATGAAGACTCATTCTTCAGATTTCGTTTATTATTATTATTATTATTATTATTATTATTATTATTTATTTAATAAACTTTGTTCCTTCGCTTTCACCATTGACGCCGCCGCTGCCTTCTGTGGAAGAAGAGAAACCTTTATTTTATTTTATTTTTTCTTCTTCTTCTTCTTCTTCTTCTTTTCTTCTCTCTTCCATGGCTATGGAGCACCAACCTCCATTTTTATTTGATTCTAAACCGAATCTGAAATGGCTTCAAGAGCAGCCACCATTTGTTTGATGGTAGCCAGCGGTGGCCCTTTAGCGGCGTGCGACGACAATAGACAGAAAAATGGGCTGGGTCCCCAGGAAGGAAGCCACTAGGGGTGTCATAAAATAAGAGATTGATTCTCTTTCTCCTTTTTTTTTACGTTTTAATCGGTTTCTTAAAAACTAATGTAAAACTTAGCTGATTCAAAAGTTTGCAGATCCAAAAGAAAATTCATTGACTGATTTATTACCTCTTGTAAATCAATGTTGAAAATTATTTACAAAGCTCATTGAGATAAACTAAAGTACATGTTATTTTATCTATTTATCATATTTGAAAACTAATTTCAAATTGAACTAATAAAAAAATTGCAAAGGTTGAATAGATTAACCTTTCAATTGAACGGTAAATGTACAAAAAAAAAACGTAGTTTCTAAATTCATACGGAAATTTAGAATAGTTCTATAATTTTTCGGACCAGAAAACTAGCTTATGGCTCTGATACCAATGAAGGAACATGTTAATCTAAACACATTAGATTACGCATAAATAGTAAAAGGAGAACTTAAATAGTCTATGGGCCACCTAAACTTGGATTGGATTTTAAAGCCGATATAAAAACTCTCAATTTTTCTATTTTGGCACCTCAACTCGATAACAATACTTATGATAAACTCCTCTCTTGGAGCATGTATCTCAATTGCGGGACATGAATACCACGTTAGATTCTTAGATCATATATTATTACATTTGTAATTTGTGGGTCCCATTATTTTTCAAACCCAATTTATTAATTTCTATTTTTTCTTCCCTTACCCTTATTTTTTTCTTCACATATAGCTCTGCTAGAATAACTTTCCCCGCCCAGCCACCATTTCCAACGGTGAAAGTTATGATCTGATCCATTAAAAGTGGGACTTCCCAATGTCGAAAAAATCAGAATGGATAAACGTCAAGAAGAAAGAAAAAATAATTACTGAAACCCAATATCTAAAGAAAAATCACTACAACTTCAAGAATAATTAATCTTCTCTTCTTCAAAGCATTTGCTAGAGAAACAGTGGGTATGATGGACGCCACAAATGCAATGAAACTCGCTGTCCCTTTTATTTTGTTTTGCTGGCAAAAGTTACGTCCAAATTCATATTTGGATCTGATATATTTTGAGCTCGATTGTTGACAAATTTTATTCTCTCTGTTGAAATTAGAAGGGGGCATACACAAGAAAAAAAAATGGTGAAAAAAAAAACATTCTTGACTTCATTAATGGAGTAGAACAGAGGGGGAAGGCAAGGGGGAAAGGAACAGTAAAATGGGAATAGAACTAATTCGGAAGAAGATGTAAAAGAAAAATTGGATGGACGGGAATAATAGGAAAAGAAAGGGTGAAAACGAATTGGAATGGGAAGAACGACAAAGGAGGAGAGGTAGGTTGAAAGTTTCTTTTTTTTTTTGGTTTTCCTTATAGTTTCTATTTATTTATTTTATAATCTTTTTAATGAAAATTAATAGATTTATGTGCCATATGAATGTTTCTGTCTAGTGTAAGTGTTCAAATGAAAAAATGCAGAGTTCATAAATAGGCTTTAAAATTAGGTGCAGGTTTAAGGGGTTCGGAGGCCATTTGACCTATTTTTAGTTGTACACTTTTGTACTTATATAGGGAATATCAGGGTTAACTAATAACCCCGTTGGACCTTAAAGCACCCCTTATGGGTGGACCCAAAATTTCCTACAGCTAAGATATATTAATTTAGTCAATTCTATTTTTATGATACTGAGATTAGAAAGCTAACGACAATTGCCATATGAACAAATAATTACCGTATTCACCTCGTCCAGATTAGTTAGGATTCATGCTGGCTGTTCCACCCTCCCTCCTTGCCCCTTATTATCTTATTCAAATGAAAATAAAAAAGAGAAAAAATTACCAAAGTAGAAACCTCTTAAGAAAAGAAAATTATAAAGGAAAGGGAAAAAGAACTATGAGGTGAGAGAGGTTCGAAATCTCGACCTCAGGATCACTCAGAAGCTATGAGACCTAAGTGCCAACTTACTACACCACCACCCCTTTCGTTGCTTTTACTTGATTTTACTTATTTGTCTGTAGCCTTTGCTCCGCTTGGAGACTTATTGTTGTCTTCTTAAATTCGTTCTGTTCTATTAAATTTGTTAAAGCAGTCGCTACTTTGCTTCAGCTTTTGATATTAAACAACTGCATCTGCTTAGTCTTTTCTAAAAACAAAATATCTGATTAGATATTTCTTGTAGTATGATTATGTATTTCTAATCCTCATTTATATAAGTTGACTAGGTCTCATATATTTTCAAGGTGTTTGTATGAAAAAATATTGCATTTTATGCTAATAATATACTATATCCTATCTTGTCTTGGCTACTCTTAAAAACATTACATGGTTCATATAAAATAGATCGAAAAATCCAAAGATAAAATACCAATAATATCACCAACAAACGTCTCAACATATGCTGCCCTCTAGAGACTGTATGTTATCTCGAGTCTCAATGTCACTAGACTAAAAAAGTACTATCAACCAAGCGCTCCTCAACCATGCCCCAAGAACAATATAATCCAGTTTCCTCATAAATTGTAGCAAGGTGGTCATCCAACCAAAATCAATCTGAGGTTCACCATGAAATAAATTTATGCTAAACAGAGGCAAAGACAACACAGTGTCTCCTCTCCCCCCCTCACTAAACATCATGTCCATATACACACCCCTCCTTTCCAACCAATTTATCCACAACTAAAGACACACTTAAAGCTATTATAAAAATGGATCATGGAAATGGTCATAAAAACAAAACTTATCTATTTGCAAACATAAATGCAGAAAGCTAGAGCTACTGCAATATGGCCAAATTTTCATGATATTTGCCATGACATAATATCCATTATAATAAATTTGTGGATCATGACATTTGCCATGACATAATATCCATTATTAGGCAAAAGATTTCTTGCTATAAATAGAAGAGTTTCTCCTCATTTGCAAACACACCAATTGAAGAGCTTTTCACTCTTCTCTTTCTTTCTCCTCCTTTATTTTATTATAGAGTATTTTGTAAGAGAGTGAGTGTTCGGAAATACTTGTGTGAACCCTTTCTTTGGAGTGATCTTGTGAGGTTATTCTCTTGGGGTATTTGAGATTAATTAGAGTATTTACTCTAAATTTGTACTCTATTTTGTACTCTTGTTGGTATAGTAAAATTGCTTCTCTCCGCTTGTGGATGTAGGTCACCTTGATCGAACCACGTTAAATTTGTGTCTTCTTTATGTTCTTTAATTGCCGTTATTATCAACTTTTATTGTCTTTGTTATTGTCATTATACCGTTGTTTGGCTAAATTCCGCACTACCCGGGTTCCCGATCCTAACAAATTGATATCAGAGCCAGATCTAACCGGGTTAGTTTAAATAGCCAAAATGACTCTAACAAAGTCTTATGTTGAGAAATTTGACCGAAGTGCAAACTTCGGAATGTGACAATTAAAGATGGAAGCTATTCTAATTCAGGATGGCTTAAATTTAGCACTGCAAGGAAAGGAGAAGATGCCAGATAAAATGACGGATGAAGAGTTTGCCGTCATAGACAAAAAGGCAAAAGCAGGTATTATTTTAAATCTTTCAAATGAGGTTTTGCATGAAGTTGCAGCAGAAAGTTCAGCCAAAGACATATGAGAAAAGTTTAAAATCCTATATATGAAAAGAACAGTAGAAAACAAACTTTACCTAAAGCAAAAACTCTACACTTTTCGTATGGATGAAGGTACCTCTATACTTACTCATCTTGATACTTTTGATTCTCTTCTTATGGATTTAAGTAACATAGATGCTGAAATCAAAGATGAGGATCAAGCTGTGTTATTGCTTGTTTCCTTACCCCAGTTGTTTAAACATATAAGAGATACTATGCTTTATGGAAAGGATAATCTCTTATAAAGATATCAAATCTATTTTGAAATCAAAAGAACAAATAGATAGAGATATTACTGGAAAAACTAGTGGGAACCAAAGGAAAGACTTATTCATAAGAGGTAGATCCAATAAGAAAGATTCAATTAGTGAGAAACTTAAATCAAGGTCAAAATCCAGATACATAAATGTCATGTGCAAATATTGTCATAAGAAAGGTCACATTATTTCTGAATGCTTTAAATTGAAAAATAAAGAAAAGCATACAGAAAAGAAAAATGAGCACAAAAATACTGACACTGCCGAAGCAAGTGTAGCTGCTGATGAGACTGAGGGAACTATTTTTTTTAGCAACTAATAATAGTTTCAAATCTAACAATGAGTGGATTTTAGATTCGGATTGTTCTTATCATATATGTCCCAGTCGGGATTTATTTACCACATATGAATCTATTAGAGATGGAGTTGTCTTGATGGGCAACAATGCTGACTGCAAAGTTATTGGAAAAGGTACAGTCCGAATCAAAATGTACGATGGTGTGGTGAGAACTCTCATTGATGTTAGACATGTTCCTGACTTGAAGAAAAATTTCATCTCTTTGGGCACTCTAGAATCTCTTGGGTGCAAGTACGCAGGTAAAGGTGGAGTTCTGAAAATTTCTCATGGTGCTCTTATGATCATGAAAGCACGCAGATCTGGTACGTTGTATACTCTTTTGGGATCTATTGTTATAGGTGTTGCTGTAGTTTCAATATCAGATAAATCAGATTCTGACATCACCAAATTGTGGCATATACGATTGGGGCATATGAGTGAAAAAGGTCTTTCCATCCTCAGTAAAAGAGGTCTCTTATGTGGCCAAAATACCAAAAATATAGAGTTCTGTGAATATTGTGTGTTCGGAAAGCAGAAAAGAGTCAGCTTCAAATCTCCAGCGATTCATTGATCAAAAGGTACATGGATTACATTCATTCAGATCTTTAGGGTCCTTCACGTACCCCATCAAAAGGTGGTGACAAGTATATGTTAACTTTCATTGATGATTATTCAAGAAAAGTTTGGGTTTATTTCCTGAAAAATAAAAGTGATGTTTTCTTATATTTCAAACAATGAAAAGTTTTGATTAAGAAGCAAACAGGAAAACAGGTTAAGCGACTTAGAACAGATAATGGCTTGAAATTTTGTAATGATGAATTCAACGAATTTTGCAAGAATGAAGGAATTGCTCAGCATCGTACTGTGAGAATGACACCTCAGCAAAATGGTGTGGCAGAAAGGATGAATAGAACTCTTTTGGAAAGGGCTTGTTGCATGATTTCAAATGCTGGATTGACAAACGTCTTTTGGGCAGAAGCTATCTCTACAGCTTGTTATATTGTCAACCGAGCTCCTTCTGCACGTTTGAACTTTAAGACTCCATAGAAAATGTGGTCAGGTATTCCTGTTAATTATTCTGATTTAAAGATATTTGGTTGTCATGCATACATGCATGTAAATGATGAAAAATTAAAGCCAAGGGCTAATAAGTGTATTTTCCTTGGGTATGCATCTGGGGTGAAAGGATACCGACTATGGTATCCTGATCCCACGACACCAAAATTTATAATTAGCAGAGATGTAACCTTTGATGAATCCTCTATGTTACATTCTAGAAAAGAGTCTTCTAGTTCTTGTAATACAGATAAAGGAAAGAGTACACAGAACCAGGTGGAGATTGAGATTGGCATTCCTTCTGAGCCAAGCTCATCAACTTTGGAGCAAAATACAGTTGAAACTCCTGAAGTTGAGACAGAAGCTGAAATTCCGGAAGTTGAGACTCCTGAAGTTTAACCAGAAGAAGAGGAGTATTCTATAGCCAAACATAGACCAAGAAGAGAATGTAAACAACCATTAAGATTTGGAGATTATGTTGCATTTGCTTATTCAGTTGCACAGGAAACTAAAGAAATTGGAGAACCAACAAAATATTCAGAAGCAGTTTCTGGTGCTAACTCAGCCAAGTGGCTGATTGCAATGAATGAAGAAATTGAGTCTCTCCACAAGAATGGTACTTGGTCTCTTGTGAAGCTGCCATCAGGAAAAAGAATTGTTGGTTGCAAATGGGTCTTCAAGAAAAAGGATGGCATTCCAGGGGTTGAAGATGCGAGGTATAAGGCACGATTAGTTGCAAAGGGCTATAGTCAGGTACAAGGAGTTGATTTTAATGATATTTTCTCACCTGTTGTTAAACATAGCTCTATTCGTGTCTTGCTTGCCTTCGTTGCCATGTATGATTTGGAATTAGAACAACTTGATGTTAAGACAGCTTTCTNTGATGGCATTCCGGGGGTTGAAGATGGGAGGTATAAGGCACGATTAGTTGCAAAGGGCTATAGTCAGGTACAAGGAGTTGATTTTAATAATATTTTCTCACATATTGTTAAACATAGCTCTATTCGTGTCTTGCTTGCCTTTGTTGCCATGTATGATTTGGAATTAGAACAACTTGATGTTAAGACAACTTTCTTACATGGCGAACTTGAGGAACAAATATAATGCATCAACCCGAAGGATTTGAAATTGAAGGAAAAGAAGATCATGTTTGCATGTTGAAGAAATCCTTGTACGGATTAAAGCAGTCTCCAAGACAATGGTATAAAAGGTTTGATTCTTTTATGTTGGGTCATGGTTATTCGAGGAGCATGTATGATAGTTGTGTCTACTTCCGGAAGTTAAATGATGGTTCATTTGTGTACCTATTATTATATATTGATGATATGCTCATTGCTGCTAAGGATTTAACAGAAATTCACAACTTGAAAAGTCAGCTGAAAAGTAAATTTGAGATGAAAGATTTGGGAGCAGCTAAGAAAATCCTTGGCATGGAAATCAAAAGAGATCGAAAAGCCAACAGGCTATTTCTGACCCAGAAGAAGTACTTAGAGAAAGTCTTGGAGAGGTTTGGCATGAAAGATGCTAAACCAATTAGTACCCCTCTTGTTTCTCATTTTAAGTTATCAGTTGCTCACTCTCCGCAGTCAGAGGAAGAAGAGAGGTACATGGCACATGTTCCTTATTCCAGTGCAGTCGGCAGTATTATATATGCAATGGTTTGTACACGTCCAGACATTTCACAAGCAGTGAGCATGGTAAGTCGGTATATGGCTTGCCCTAGTAAATCACATTTGCATGCTGTGAAATGGATTATCAGATACTTGTGAGGTACTTCAAACACATTTTTGGAATTTGGAAGAAATACTAACACTTTGGTTGGTTTTGTAGACTCAGATTATGCAGGTGATCTTGACAAAAGAAGATCACTGACAGGCTATGTATTTTGCATCGG
>AWOL01S0017574.1:37813-51749 GCA_000715115.1 Nicotiana otophora
ATTTGGATTTGGTCAAATGATCGATTGATTGATTAATTTTTTGGACCAAATTTATTTGTTAATAGTAAATATTAACGTAAGATTATCCGCATTTGTAACGGATATTTTCCAATCCATGTATTGACCACAAGGCAGCCGCCTAATGCTCTTCCCACCAAGAATGTGCTTGCTCCACAAACAAGCTAATGCTTGTTCCACCATGGAGGGTGGACGATTGTTCTTCTTCAACACTGGCTGCTATATATATGTACAACAGTTGTTGAAGAAAGACACACAACATACAAGACACAAACTGAAATCGCTCAACAGATTTGGCTATACATTGCACTCCTTCCTCTCAGCATTTTCATACGATTTTCTGAGTTTCTACTCCTTTGCTCTGCATTGTTTTAACTTCAAACAAAGCAACTGTAAGTGTGATTTGCTACCGAACTTTGTGTTCGCTGAAACACTGGGGTTTGAAGTACCGCTACACCAGTGTGTGATTCGTTCTATCCTGGGAGGAAATAATCCATTACCTTGGGTACTAGGAGGGGATTAAATTTCTTAAGGAAACACTGTGAATTCAGTGGGCTCGAATTAATTACTGTTTCATTACGTTAACTTATATTTTACAGAATTATTATTTACAAATACAACAATATTGGCGGGAATAAAAACTCCTTCATCTGTTCGAGCTCTAGCTCTGGAATGGGGTCAGCTTTGTTAGGAAGGTCTAATTCAAACCTTGAACTACAAAAAGAAACAAAAATAACCAGCTACTCTGATCTTATGCCTGTTAAAGCTGCCTTGGATTTCCTAAGCTTCCTTTCTTCGGAAAGCAACTTGGCAAACCTGACAAAAATTGTTAGGTCAAATCAATTATTCCAAACAAATCAAATAAATTTTTTATATTGCTTTTACTATATAATATATCTAAAAGATGTATAGTGATATTCAGTAGACTATTTTGAATATACCTTTTTAGAGCTTCTTCATTTGAGCCACTATGTTGACATGGTTCAAGTAGACCTGTCTGCAAATTAATCCTTGAAACTGTTTTTTTCAACAGATTCTTCCCAATTTCAACTAATTTCTTCATGTTAACGGTTATCCTTCGTTGATATGTCAACAGAGGAATCTGTCCCATTCAATGTGTCATCCTATCATGATCATCAATTACAAAAGTAGTGTTAATTAAGTTGGATGATGATTTTAATTTACAGTAAAACCTCTCTATAGCAACCGTGCATTTGTTTCGATATTTTTCGGATGCTATAGTGAAGTGTTATTATATAAAACATATGTTATAACATTACATAAAAATTCAGTTTCGAGAAAAACTTAACTTTTATAGTGAATGACCGTATAAGGTCATGTCTCTCTTATATTCTCATGCTTATCTTTAATAACATGCATTTATAGTCACACAATATAATATTATTTTTTAAGATAACAAATTTCAAAAGTCTTATTGTCAAACTTTGTACTTAGGTTCACATAAAATGAAACAGATGAATACCTGAATACGAAGGTAATTATTTTCGGAATGAAGTGCTTGGAGGAGGGCAGAAATATGGAAATCAGCCATATCGTCACTGGCATGAGTAAGAAGATCCAAGATTGGAGATGAACCACCTTAGAGGAGCCATTTGCAAATACCCCATTTTGCTGCTGTTTTAGCATTGTATTTTGGTTTCATCTTTGCTGATGATCCAGTACCTAATGAGATCATTAAAAATCGACCATAATCTTCTGGTTTTACAGAAAAGAAATCTGGATTTCCGTGGAGGATTTGTTTGGTCACTTGGCTTGTTGCTACAAGGGCCTATATATATACAGAAGTGATCAAGAGTTAGTAATTACATGAACTAATGAGAAATTAAGAAGATTAAAAAGGGTAGATATTAGATGTGCAAACAAAGTCTCACTTTGATAGCTGAAAAGATTGGAAGCCTGCATATATAGTATGTAGGAATCTCTTAATGGTGATCGTGCGGACTTAACCCAAAGCAAATAATATCACGTCATATTAAAAGTGTCTTTGGGTTGTTTTAGCCCAACAGTAGATATATATTAGGAATAAAGATAATGATAATTAATTACTGGATTGTTGGCTGCAACTCCACCATCTACTACATTGAACTCTTGAAAGTTGCCATCATTGTCTTGGTTCTTGAAATAGTGAGCAGGAAGATAAGTTGGAGCTGCAGATGTGCTGATGCATATATCTGATAGCCGAGCATCCATTATTGAATTTTCTTTTGCCTGCATGATGCATGAAGTATACATTAGGTCACAGGTGTGTATGCTTATCACAGAATTTAACTAAACGTACGTATTAGACATGATATTTTGTCAAAAAGTTATATTTATAAAATTGCTTTTTATTTGGTTCATAATGCAGTCCGGAAATAAGATAATTTTGATGTCTTTTTTTGACAACATATGCATAAATATTACGCCTATGTATAAAGAAATATGAACTAAAGATTCTTTTCAAACTGAATATAAAATTAAAATTCTAGATTTATTGCGAGATGAATAAATTCTTGATACTACATAAATAATAGTAATTAACAAACAATATTCTTTCAAGCTCCAAATTATTGACAATTTATTACAGTTAAACTTTTTATTTCTCAACTTTTATTATCTGAATTTTTAATTAATAAATTACCGAAACAATTTATCAACTTATACCCAAAAAAGAAGTGGAGAACAACATGTTGAGGCCTCGAGGGATAGAAAGAAGTGTACCAAAACAAATATTTCTCAGCCTTTGCCACTTGAAGTGATGGAGGAGAACCTTTGAGTACGCTTCCATGACCTTGAAAATAATCATTTTTCTGAGTTCTCTGTAATAGTTTTAATTTACAAAAAGTTAAAAGTAATCATCATGGAAGAATGTTTTTAATACATACTATATGTATGTTACGTGCATGTATGAATGCAATAATATTTCTCATTAATAAATAAACAAACGTGATAACCCATGTGCATTCATTTACTGAACTAACAGGAGAACAAACCAACTATCAAAAAGTAACCGAGCGAATCAATCAGCCAAGTATGCAAGATGAAAGATCAATCCGTCACTTGTACTTTCGGTCAAAATATCTAAATAAAATGCAAACTTAAAGAATATTCCAATAAAATTGCATTAAAAGTGAAAAAAAATAAGAAAGCATGGGTGAAGATAGCATATGCTGATTTAGTACCTAGCTACGTGAACACATCAATAGATAATAAAACCAATTAAGCTTAAAGATGGGAGAATGGGAATTCTCAATAAGACAAACAACTATAATTTATTGTTGAATACACATTGTATTAGCAAATGCCAAATAACAGGGAATAAAAAGTAAAATAAATAAATTAAGCTACTTCCTTGGCTCAGGTATACATGCCCTTACATTTACATCCCTCTTGTCTTCTTCTCAAAGTTGTTGGATATTGTTGCAACTTCATACAATCTATATCAATCCTAAGTACTCTATTACCTACTCCTCCATTCCTTTACTCTCAAATCCCACCAACAACAATGAGTTATCATATAAAGCAATCCCATTACAGGTCCTTTAACATACCTTCCCTATTCCATAAATTCCAAGCTAGATAAACGAATTTAAATTCAAATAAACAGATGTTACTCGAACACAACTTCTAAGAAGAGTTCCCAAATCATCTTGAGCCTTGTTAACCCTTCCTAAGACATGAAATAATGAATAACATCTGTCAATAAAAATTCACATGCACAAATTTTTTCCAATAGTAATTCATCCAATTTATGTCAATCTCAACTCATACACCAATTTTAGTGCTTTATCAAAATTGGGTTACCACGAGTTCCAATTTTTCTTTCCCCCGGCTATGGAGAGTGAGAGGGTGTGTGAAGAGGCAGTTATTACTGGAAACATACTCGCGATTCACAATACATGAAAACATAACATATACAAAAAGAAAAAAAAAGTGAAGAAATGGAAGAACATCATGCATTAGGAGTAAAACTAAATATCCCTTTTGTTTTTAAGTTAGCAGAATAATAAATGTCAATACCTTAAGAAGAAAAGATGGAGGAGAATCAGTGAGAAGAAGGTAACAACAATGAAATTGGACGGATAATAACCCTTAAAATGGTGATTCCGCATCGTCTTGTTGGAAAACACGAAATTCAAGAAAATTTATCCATGAAATTGGAAATAGTTAAAAAGATCTAAAAGAAACAAAGAAAGAAAGAGATGGAGCAGAGATTGAGATAATAATTTCTGAAATGTAATAGATAAATAAGAAGATAAAAAGAGCTAAGAATATTATTGAAAGTTTGAAGAAGGAGAACCGATCCGATCTGTTGGAATAGAAAAGATGAAAGTCGGAAGAGCGATGTTTCTAGACCCATATGGAGGTCGGAATGCCGGAAAAAATGTCGTAAGAGGTGGAGTTAGCATTGTTACAGGCACTTTTTTCTTTGAGCAAAATGATAATTTTCCTTTGAGCAAAATAACAATTTTGTCCATGGTCGACCATCTTTCCCTTTCTATATAATAGGAAAAAATAAAAATAAAAATACCTGGACTTTAGAAGCTCGCTGTGTTAGTATGTCGCCGCCGGTAATTCTCCAATATAGTACTTCACTTCTTCGTTTCCCAAAAACCGAGAATTACTAATTATGCTAATTTTCAACTAGTGTGGGTTAGCGTGGGTTGCTCTAGTGTTAAGCACCATCCACTTTCAACTAAGAGGTTGTGAGTTTGAGTCACCAAGAGGTTGTGAGTTCGAGTCGCCCCATGAACAAGGTGGGGAGTTCTCGGAGAGAGAGAAGCGAGTGTCTATCGGAAGCAGCCTCCAGGGTAGGACTAAGGTCTGCCTACAAACTACTAGGGTTGTGCATAATTTGGTAAATACTGAATTACCGTACCGAAACCGAAAATTTTGGTATTCGGTATTCGATATTTTGGTATTCGGTATGGCATTTGGTTTAAGTTTTTAAAAAGAATTGGTATTAGGTATGGTATTTGGTATTTTAAAATGAAATACCGAAATACCGATACCGTACCGAAATATATATATTATATTACACAATACACATTTTATTAATTATAACATAAGTATAAGAAATCTAAAATTGTACTTTCCTTTATTCTCTAAGTTCATCAATTAACTCTAAGCAATCAACACGATATTTCTCTAAGGTTTCTCTCTCTAGGTTGGTATATGCTAGTTTTGGACAAAACTTATGTCAACAAACGTTTTAAGGTTTGTACTTTTGAGTACTTTAATTAAGAATATTACCGTTTATGACTCTATGCACTAGTTAGTATNGGTTTAAAAATATTTAATATTAGGTATGGTATTTGGTATTTTAAAATGAAATATCGAAATATCGATACCGTACCGAAATATATATTATATTACACAATACACATTTTATTAATTATTACATAAATATAAGAAATCTAAAATTTTATTTTCCTTTATTCTCAAAGTTCATCAATTAACTCTAAACAAGTAACAAGAAGTTTTCTCTCTCTAAGTTGGTATTTGCTGGTTTTGGATAAAACTTTTGTCAACAAACATTTTTAGTTTTGTATTTTTGAGTACTTTAATTAAGAATATTACCGTCTATGACTTTATGCACTAGTTATTATTCAAATTGAATAAATCGAAGTTACCGAACCGAATAAACCGAAACCGAAAGGAGAAAACCCGAACCATATCGAATTTAATTAGGTACGATATTGGTATAGCATTTTACGAAACCGAATACCGAAAATACCGAACCGAAATATCTAAATACCGTACGGTACCGACCGACGAACATACCTATAAACTACCCTCCTCAGACCACACTAGTGGGATTATACTGGGTTGTTGTTGTTGTTATTGCTAATTTTCTACTAGGTCACTATAACGTGGCAGACATAAGAGAATGGGCTTAGCCCACTCTTATTCATTTAATAAATAACCAAAATCAACTATATAAGTATAGTTAATAATTTAGCCGCTAACCACTTATTTAGTACAATATTGTGTATAGTAATAAATTTTCTTTCACAACTTAATATTTGACCTAATAACTACAATAAAAATAAATTCCTAAATCTCACATTTAATTAGTATAAAAATATATTTCGGGTTATTACATTGGATTGATGATTTACTGTTCGGCGGTGAATGTCATTACGTTACTGGCTACTCGAAATGGGAAAATGTCTTATGTAGGTGTCGTCTAACCCTGGAGGGCGGAGGGCGCAAGAAGTTATGACGTTGTATATGTTTCACTCTTCACATATGGCCATAATACAAATATTATGTAGGCCTTCTGTGAGGCATGGTGCCTTGTTACAAATACGTTGCTTACCTCAGCTGGAGAACAATCCATATCACTTTGGGATTTATGAAAAATCGGTGGTCTGCCTATAACAAAATCCCCTTACGAGGAAGTTGTGCCAAATGTTGAAGAACTTACACATTGTATATTAAAATGAAGAAAGAAAAAATACATAAATATAATAAATAAATCATTACATATGATTATGTGACAATTAATAGTAAACAATAACCCATTTGAAAGCAGATTATTCGAATTTTTTTCACTCCCACGAGCTTAAAAAGAGTGTATATACGCTCTTAATTTGCAACATCAGCGTTCAATTAGTAGCACAACCAACCTAAATATAAAATTTATGTCAAACACAACATTTTCCTCCGATCAAGAATTTCAAACTAGCCAAATGGAGTACTAGCACCGGTCATACCTTCATCAAGTCCATCAAAATTTCCCTCCACCAACACAACATTTTCCTCCAAAAGTCCAAATTTTAAAAATAAGGAGGGTGGGAAAAGAAACGAGAAAAATAACAA
Source organism: Nicotiana otophora (assembly GCA_000715115.1). NCBI lineage: Eukaryota > Viridiplantae > Streptophyta > Magnoliopsida > Solanales > Solanaceae > Nicotiana > Nicotiana otophora. The sequence goes on from AWOL01S0017574.1 coordinate 44,657, forward strand.
AATGGTCTACTATTTTAGAGCCTTTAGGTCCTTTAAATTTTTCAAAAGCGAGAACTTTTAGTCTTTGTCAAATATTTAACAAACTTTTAAGTATTTTGTAACGACCCAACTGGTCGTTTTGAGAGTAATAGCCCCGAACCCCTATTTACTGCTTCTCCCATATCTATTTCTGCTATTCTTACTAGTCGGGAGGTTTCGTTTTAGTTTCTAGAGTGTTTTGAGACACTTAGTCCCTAAATGGAGGTTTAAGCCTTAGGATTTGGACCGTAGTCGGAACTGTATGAAGATGATTTAGAAATGGAATTATGTCGGTTCTGTTAGCTCAGTTAGGTGATTTTTAGACTTAGGGGCATGTCTAAATTGTATTTTGGAGGTCCGTAGCTTATTTAGGCTTGAAATTGCGAAAGTTGAAATTTTGTAGATTTGGACCGGTAGTGAAAATCTTGATATCGGGGTTGGATTCCGATTCCGGAAGTTGGAGTAGGTCCGTAGTGTTGAATATGACTTGTTTGCAAAATTTGGAATCAATCAGACGTGGTTTGATAGGTTTCGGTATCAGTTGTGAAAATTTAAAGTTTCAAGTTCATTGAATTTGAATTGGAGGGTGATTCGTTATTTTAGCGTTGTTTGATGTGATTTGAGGGCTCGACTAAGTTCGTATAGTGAATTAGGAGTGGTTGGTATGTTTGGTTGAGGTCCCGGGGGCCTCGGGTATGTTTCGGATGCTTAACGGGCCATTTTGGACTTAAGGAAGATAGCAGATTTCCTGGTGTTTTGTTGCAGACTTTTTCTTCATCGCGTTCGCGAGGGAGGTCTCACGATCGCGTAAGGCAATCTGAGAGGCCAGCCAAAATTGTTCTTCGCGTTCGCGAATTTGAGGATGCGATCGCGTAAGCTTGCTGGGCGAGAGGATGGAATTGTTCTTCGCGGACAGGGGCATGCGAACGTGTAGTGAAGTGAGGTGGTGCTTCACGAACGCAGAGATAAGGTCACGTTCGTGTAGGGTTAAGTGGACCAAAGCTGGACCACACGCTTTTCTCATCGCGAACGCGTGAGGACGTTCGCGATCGCGTGAGTGTGAGAGCGAGAGCATCGCATTCGCGTAAAGTTAATTTCTGGGGCAGCAAAGTTGTTCTTCGCGATCGCGGGGCTATTTCCGCGATCACGATTAAGGAAATGTCTGCGCAGTATTAAAGTTTCCAAAAATGGGGGTTTTCCCATTTTATCAAAAACTTGAGTTGGGAGCTTGGATTTTGGACGAGGCTTTGAGGGATTTTCAGAGATATCGATTGGGTAACGATTCTTAACTCCTTTATGGTTATATTCCACTAATCTATGGTTGATTTCATCATTTAATTTCGGATTTTGGGGTTGAAATTGGGAAAAATTTGGAAGAACTTCTTCAACAAAGATTTCGAGTTTTGAAAGGGGATTTGTGGTCAGATTTGAGTAATTTTTATATGGTCAGACTCGAGTGAATGGATGTTCGTATTTTTGTCACTTTTACCCGATTCCGAGATGTGGACCCGGGTCGACTTTTTAGGACGTATTTTGGAATTTTTATTAAAATCTTGATTTAAACATTCCATTAATTAGATTAGTCTATTATAGTTATATTTATGATATGTAATTATTTTGGCTAGATTTGGGCCATTCGGAGTTGGATATTTGTGAAAAAGGCATTGTTACCGATTGATTGAGCTTAGTTCGAGGTAAGTGGCTTGCCTAACCTTATGTGGGGGAAATCCCTTTATGATTTGGTATTGTTTTGATATGCGAGCACCTGTACGTGAGGTAACGAGCACGTACATGTCACGACCCGAAAGTTTTTACCGACGGGACCGTGATGTTGCCTAACATTTCACTTGCTAGGCAAGCCAATGTTAGAGAATCATTTACCAATTCCTTATTTCCATTCAGTAATTAACATTAATTAACTACAATGAAATATAGCAAGTGCGAAATATCATAAATCTGTATTAACTACTACCACCCGGATCTGGAGTCACAATTCACGAGCATTCTAGAATTTATAACAAGTAATAGTCTGAAAGAAATACAACTGTCTGAATAAAAGAAAACAGTAAGACATAAAGGATAGACGGGGACTTCAAGGTCTATGAACGCCGATAGATCTACCTTGAGTCTCCGGACAGCGGACCAGTAGCAAATCTCGATCAACCTGAGCCAGTATCAAAATCTACACAGAAAGTCCAGAGTGCAGCATCGGTATAACCGACCCCATGTACTGTAAATGTCGAGCCTAACCTCGATGAAGTAGTGACGAGGCTAAGGCAAGACACCTACAATCAACCTGTACAAGTTAACAGTGTATACGTAAATAACAGGAATGAAGAAGTAAACAGGAAATGTCGGGAGGGCAGACATACTGAGGGGAATACAAAATAAAGAACTACAACAGAATGATCACCGGAGCAGTCAATATACCATGAATCAACAGGAATAGTGAATACAGTAAAGAAGAATGCACGACATCATCCTTCGTGCTTTTACTCTCAATCTCACCATAAAATTAATAGGAACGGCACGGCATCACCCTTCGTGCTTTTAATCTCATATCATAGAACGACATCACCCTTCGTGCATTAACACTCACAATATGACACGGCATCACCCTTCGTGCATTAACACTCACAATATGGCACGACATCACCCTTCGTGCATTAACACTCACAATACGGCACGACATCACCCTTCATGCATTAACACTCTCCCTTACCATAATGCAATGCACAAATAACAACAGGGAGAGAGAATAACAACTACAAACCTTACTTCAATATTTGGTTCCATAATATAATCTTAACTTTGAAATAAAAACTCAATTATCACCAGAAAATTTCATACACATGATAAGAACGATAATTTGAACAACACTAGTATAACACGTAGCAATTTGGCATAGGAATGAGACAATATCAGAAAAATAGGGAAACATGGAAAAACAGGTAAATTGGCGGCGCATAGGTACTCGTCACCTCACATATACGCCGCTCACATGAATTTCACTTAGCAAAATAACCTAAGGTTACTAATTCCCTCAAGTCAGGGTTAGACACAACACTTACCTCACTCCGAAGGCCACTTAATTCTCAATCATAGTTTTTTCTTTGGAATTCACGTCCAAACCACTCGTATCTATTAAAAAATGACTCAATAATATCAAATATTATTAAAGGAATCAATTATATTGCATAAATTAAATTTTCTAAATTTTCCTCCAAAAAAGTCGAAAAATCGACCCCGGGCCCGCTTAGTCAAAACCCGAGGTTCGGACCAAAATTCTTTTACCCATTCATCCCCGAGCCCGAATATGTAATTAGTTTTGGATTCCGACCTCAAATTGAGGTCTAAATCCCCAAATTCCCGAAATTCCTATTTTCAACCCTAACCCCTAATTCTACCATGAAACTCTAGATTTCTAGGTTGAATTCTAGTGAAATAAAGTAAAAGATTGAAAGAAACGAGTTAAGGAACACTTACCTATGATTTGGGGAAGCAAATATCTTTGAAAAATCGCCCTAGGCCTCCTATTCTTTTGAAAACGAGAAGAAACAAATGGCTGGAGTCCGAATTAAATGCTCACTGCCCAGCAAACATCGCACCTGCGGTGCTTTGGTCTGCGCATCCGCATGTGCGGACGGGGTGTGCGCTTCTGCGGAAAAGGGATGGGCCAACTGGGGCCGCACCTGCGAACAGGGTTCTGCTTCTGCGGCCCCGCTCCTACGGAGAAAAGTCCGCATCTGCGGAAAAACGAAGTCCAAGCCTGGGTTGCATCTGCGAGGCTTTTGCTCGCAACTGCGAGCTCGCCCCTGCGACTAAAGGTTCACAGGTGCGGGCATACCAGATTTGGTGCACCAGCAGCCTTGTTGAGGTTTGAACTCAACTCGCGCATCGCCCGAATGGCACCCGAGCCCTCGGGGCTCCAAACCAAACATGTACACAAGTCTAAGAACATCATACAGACCTGCTCGCACGATCAAATCGCCAAAATAACACCTAGAACTCTAAATTTAGCACCAAACCAAATGAAATTCTCAAGAACACTTAAATCACGTCAAATCAACTCCGTTTCTCACCAAATTTCACGGACATGTCTTAAATATCATAATGAACCTGTACCGGGCTCCGGAACCAAAATACGGACCCGGTATTAACAATTCCAAACATCAATCAATTCTTAAAAAATAATTAATTTTCAGACTTTTAATTTTCATTAAAAATTCATAACTTGAGCTAGGGACCTTCGAATTCGATTCCGGGCATACGCCCAGGTCCCATAATTCAATACGGACCTACCGGGATCGTCAAAGCACGAATTCGGGCTTGTTTACCAAAAATATTGATCGAAGTCAATTAAAATTAACTTTTAAGGCAAAAATTCTTATTTTCATCAGTTTTCAACATAAAAGCTTTTCCGAAACCTGCTCGGACTGTGCACGCAAATCGAGGAGGGTAAAAATAAGATTTTAAGGCTTAAGAGCGCTGATTCGAGTTCTAAAACATAAGATGACCCTTTTGGGTCATCACATTCTCCACCTCTAAAATAACCGTTCGTCCTCGAACGAACATAGAAAAATACATGGGCTGGTGAAAAGGTGGGGATATCTACTCTGCATATCGGACTCGGACTCCCAAGTAGCTGCTTGAATAGGATGACCTCTCCACTTCACTCGCACTGAAGGGTAACTCTTTGACCTCAACTGACGAACCTGCTGGTCTAGAATGGCCACCGGCTCCTTCTCGTAAGTCAAATCCTTATCCAACTGGACAGAGCTAAAATCTAACACGTGGGACGGGTCACCATGATATTTCCAGAGCATAGACACATGGAATACCGGATGAACTGAGGATAACCCTGGAGGCAACGCAAGTCTACAAGCTACCTCCCCCACTTTCTCGAGGATCTCAAATGGCCCGATATACCTAGGGCTAATCTTGCCCTTCTTCCCAAATCTCATAATACCCTTCATGGGAGATACCCGAAGCAATATTCTTTCTCAAACCATGAATGCAATATCATGAACTTTACGGTCAGCATAACTCTTTCGCCTGGACTGAGCTGTGCGAAGTCGATCCCGAATAATCTTGACCTTATCCAAGGCATCCTGTACTAAATTTGTACCCAATAACCGAGCCTCCCCCAGCTCAAACCACCCAACTAGCGACCTACACCGTCTACTATATAATGCCTCATAGGGAGCCATTTGAATGCTTGACTGGTAGCTATTATTGTAGGCAAACTTCGCTAACGGCAAAAACTGATCCCAAGAACCTCCGAAGTCAATAACACAGGCACGGAGCATATCCTCCAAGATCTGAATAGTACGCTCGGACTGTCCGTCTGTCTGAGGATGAAATGTTGTGCTCAACTCAACCCGTGTACCCAACTCACGCTGAACTGCCCTCTAAAAGTGCGAGCTAAACTGTGTACCTCGATCAGAAATGATAGACACGGGCACACCGTGAAGACGGACGATCTCACGAATATAAATCTCTACCAACCGCTACGAGGAATAGGTAACTGCCATGGGAATGAAATGCGTTGTCTTATTCAGCCTGTCCACAATGACGCAAACTGCATCGAACTTCCTCTGAGTCCATGGGAGTCCAACAACAAAGTCCATAGTGATACGCTCCCACTTCCACTCAGGAATATCTAACCTCTGAAGTAAACCACCAGGTCTCTGATTCTAGTACTTTACCTACTGGCAATTTAGGCACCGAGCTACATAGGCAACTATGTCCTTCTTCATTCGCCTCCACCAATAATGCTGCCTCAAGTTCTGATATATCTTGGTGGCGCCCGGATGAATAGAATACCGAGAACTGTGTGACTCCTCAAGGATCAACTTACGAAGTCCATCCACATTAGGCACACAAATACGACCCTGCATCCTCAAAACTCCATCATCTCCAACAGTAACCTGCTTGGCACCCCTGTGCCGCACTGTGTCTCTAAGGACAAGTAAATGAGGATCGTCATCCTGCCGATCTCTGATGCGCTCAAACAAAGAAGACCGAGCAACTGTACAAGCTAGAACATGGCTGGGCTCAGAAACATCTAACCTCACGAACTAGTTGGCTAAGGCCTGAACATCCAATGCAAGCGGTCTCTCCCCAACTGGAATATATGCAAGGCTACCCATACTAACTGACTTCCTACTCAAAGCGTCGGCCACCACGTTGGCCTTCCCGGGATGATATAATATGGTGATATCATAGTCTTTCAATAGCTCCAGCCATCTCCTCTGCCTCAAATTGAGTTCCTTCTGCTTGAACAAATACTGTAAGCTCCGATGATCAGTGAATACCTCACATGTCACGCCATAAAGATAGTGCCTTTAAATCTTCAGCGCATGAACAATGGCTACCAGCTCTAGATCATGAACATGGTAATTCTTCTCGTGAACCTTCAGCTGCCACAAAGCATATGCAATAACCTTGCCACCCTACATCAATACCACACCCAGACCAATACGGGATGCGTCACAATATACTGGATAAGATCCTGAACCTGTAGGTAACACCAATATTGGTGCCGTAGTCAAAGTTGTCTTGAGCTTCTGAAAGCTCACTTCACACTCGTCTGACCACCTGAACAGGGCACCCTTCTGGGTCAATCTGGTCAACGAGGCTGCTATGGATGAAAATCCCTCCACAAATCGACGATAATAGTCCGCCAAACCCAGGAAACTACAGATCTCTATAGCTGATGTGGGTCTAGGCCAGTTCTAAACTGCCTCAATCTTCTTAGGATCCACCTGAACACCCTCTACTGATACAACGTGACCCAAGAAAGCAACTAAACTCAACCAAAACTCGCATTTTGAGAACTTAGCATATAATTGGCTGCCTTTCAGAGTCTGAAGAATGATCCGAAGGTGCTGCTCATGCTCCTCTCAACTGTGGGAGTAGATCAAGATATCATCAATAAACACAACTACAAAGGAATCCAGGTAGGGTTTGAACACCCGGTTCATCAAATCCATGAATGTTGNCCTTTCAGAGTCTGAAGAATGATCCGAAGGTGCTGCTCATGCTCCTCTCAACTGTGGGAGTAGATCAAGAT
>AWOL01S0017575.1:0-14880 GCA_000715115.1 Nicotiana otophora
GTACATTTAATTTTTTCTTAATATTAATTTTCAAGATATATAAGTAGCATTATTAAATTTATCAGTAATATTACCGTGAACAAATCTCAAGTCTACGATTCTTAATCATGTTTGATAAATATTAAAAAATCAAAACTTATTGATATGTCAGCAACCCATACCCATTAATTTAATAAATAAAATACCCACATTTAGCAAAATGACACCTCAGATTGATACTTTCAAATAAAAAATATTAACAGATAAAGTTTTTAAAAACTTAATATTAAACACAAATGTCTTCGAAACTTTTTTTAAAATTTTTATTGACTATAAAAAACTATCATTTGTTAAACAAATTTGCTTTTATTATTTAAATAAATATTAAAAATAAATATTTTTATCATTTTTATATTTAAAATATGTTCATATTTGAATATGATTAAACAAATTGAGTGTCATGAAAACATTAAATGTATGGACATACTAAAAAATTAATAAATAAAATAATTTAAAATTATTTTAATTATAAGTAAAATACCTAGGTAAAAATATACTATATAGTGTATAATATAGAAGGTATTACATAAATGAGAGGATTTATAATGTTAAGGACATAATAGACTTTTCACGTAAATGTATTATAAAATCTAACCAAGTTGACTTTTGTGATAAATAGAGCAAAGTAAAAATAATTTTTGTACGACAAAAGAAAGAAAAATGACTTTCGGGTAATGATTACAAAGTTGAATAATTTTTACGTAATAAAAAAAGAAAAATAACATTTGCGTAATGAACCCAAAGTTAAACAATCACCCATAAAATTTACTAGGTTAATCCCCTGGCTAGATACGACGTACTATTTCGACTCATTTTGTTACTTTTTCTACCTCTATTCTTCTTTATTTGATTTATACTTGATCCTTGGAGATGCTTTTCAATCTGGATTTAGCATCAGGATCAGCGACTTTTTTTTGGACATTATCGCAGACTTCTAGCTCCTTTCAGAAAGTTTGCATTTGCTTAATGATCATTTTCACGTATTTCAAATATTAAAACCATATTCATTCAGTATTACTTGCAAGTATGCTGAAGTAATGCTAAATATTAGTTGATCCATCAAAACATCAACACATCAAAATTTCCGCAGTAATTCATAAATAATTTTACATATAAGACCTTTAAATTCTATTTACAGTCATTTTCTACATCACATTCCTTTTCTTTTCATTTTCAACTTGAAAATCTTCAGGTCTCTGTAAAAAAAAATGACGATGAAGGAATCTAATTAAGAAGAAAAATAAGATCAGTTGGGACCCCAACAGCTCAAGTACATAACTTTCCTCAAAGATTCTTCAGATTGTTTAGCCTTGTCGCTCCTTGCAATCAGTGAGGAAGAAGAAGTAGACAGCTTCTTAGCTTGAGAGTAAGATCTCATGTTATTCTTTCTGTGCTGAACAACGGACCTCAAAGGGTAATTCCATCTACAGAAACCTTGATCTTTTAAAGCTTCCACTGCTCCAACACTGGCTGCTACTATCCACGCTCTCTTGCTTGTACTCATGATGCTTTTCTTTCTAAAACCTCTTTTTCCTGCTTCAGTTTTGATATATGAATTCTAGCTTTTGTTTTTCTGAAATTTTTGGTAGTAGTAGATTTGATGGTACTGAAGATGATATCTGGAGTTTGGGGCTAATGCTGAATATATAGACAGTGATCAAACGAAGCAAAGAGTTGATGGGAGAAGACTAAAGAGTGATAAACCAGGGGTCTTTTGGCTACTGCGGGCTCTCTAGCCAATGGTTTTCTAGTTATTTTATCCTCGAGGTAAAGGAGACTAACGTATGTTTACTTGTCTATTCATTGCTTCTGATTTATGAGAAGAAGACAAGAGTAGGACCACCGGCACTATAACTCTTTCTTATACTAATTGTTTAATTAATTGCACTATCCTAGACGGTAGAGTCGTAAAAGTAATCGAGAGATGAAACTCTTTCTTATACTCTTTCTTGAGAGATGACCTTTTTTCGGATTATGTGAATGCATTCTGTGCACTAAATTGCCCTTCCTCGCTAGCCCTTAATTTAGTACTCCCTTCGTTCAAATTTATGTGAACTTGTTTGATTGATACGGAGTTTAAGAAAAAATGAAAATTTTTGGAATTTATGGTCCTAAACAATTCAAAAAGGGGCTCAGAGTATTTGTGTGATTATAAAAGCTTCTCATTAAGAGTAGAATTATAAGTTTAAGCAAAATTATTTCCAAATTTAAAAAAAGCTTATTTTTTTAGGAATGGACAAAAAAAAATAAGTTCACGTAAATGGATCTAGTAAAATTTAGTATCTCCGAACCTGGATGGATCTAAGAAATTCATATGATCTCCTGCTGAAATCGCACAATTGCCAAGTAAATTTTATACTATAATTTTGATATTAAACCTCGTACCCCGATTCGTCTGCAATCGGAACTTGGAATTGCCATATGCTGATTTTCAAACTACATGATGCTTTAAAATATTAGAAATCCATATATTCATAATTTGTTTTCGGGAAAAGAATGGTTAAACAAATTAATAATAAGTGGACCAGGACAACTGGTTCTTCACAAATCGATGGTTTTATAAGAAATCAAAATAGAGCACAAGTGGTGAAGCCATTTAGGCCTACATGCATTGAATTTCTAATAATAAAAAATATTATTTTAGAAATACATAGAATCACATAAAAATTTAATAAAAGCGTAGCATAGAAAACCTTAAATCTTTTATCCATACGTCATACATTAGAATTAATTTATATAAAGAGAAAAAAAATTCAAAGAAAGGAGGTAATGTTATTGTCTTGTTATCTACATAGACATTTTTAGTTACATACATGAAGCAGTTGCTTCATTTCGAGGAAAAACAAGTTCCTGAAAAATGAAGTAGTTATTTAGGGATCGTGGGATATCATAATATTATAACTAACTAAATACTTTGATGTAACGACCCGACTAATCGTTTTGAGCAATTACGTCTGATTCGGCCGTTTGAGGTCATGAATAGTTTCACCTGGTGTATTATGACTTGCGTGCATCATCGGCTCAGGTTTTTGAGTGGTTCGAAAATAATTTTAAGCGGTGACTCTCATTTGAGAAGCTTGAAGTTGAAGAAATTGACCAAGTTTGACTTTTCGGGTATTTGACCTCAGATCGGAGATTTGATAGTTCTGGTAGGTACACATGGTGATTTTGGATTTGGGCGTATGCCCGAATTTGCATTTGGATATTTTTATAGGGTTTCGACGTCATTTGGCGAAAGTTGGAAATTTAAAGGTTTAGAATTTTCCTAAGTTTGACCATAATTTGACTTTAAGGCTATTGGGTTCGAATTTTAATTTCGGGACTTGAAATAGGTCTGTTTCGTCATATGGAACTTGCCTGCAAAATTCGATGTCATTTGGAGTTGATTTGATATGGTTCGGACGCTTGGTTGCGATTCTAGAAGTTCTTGAAGTTCATTGTGATTCTCATGCGTTTGGTATCCGATTCGTGCTTCTAGAGGCTATTTTGGTAATTCAATCGCGCGAGCGGGTTCGTATTATATTTTGAACTGGTGTGGGTATTTGGTTTGGAGCCTCGGGGGCTCGGGTGAGTTTCGGATTGATTTTGTTAAATTGTTGAGCATTGATACTGCTTCCATCACATTTGCGATGTTTCTGTCGCAGATGCGACTACAGCATTTGCGAGGTAGTCATCGTATTTGCGAACCTGGGCTGCTTGGAAGGGATCACATTTGAGAAGAAATGATCGTTTTTGTGAAGCCTGTAGAGTTCGCATTTGCGAACTCTGTATCGCATTTGCGATAAAAGCCTCGGCTGGGTAGGTTCGCTTTTTCGACAAACTAGTCGCTTTTGCGAAGACTAGTGTCCGCATTTGCGAAATTTTCTGTCGCATTTGCGAAGGCGTCAGAATTAATCAAGCTTCGCTTTTGTGAAGGATTCTTCGCTTTTACGAGTTCGGATTTGCGAATCCAGTGTTACAAATGCGACATCTACAGGTTGCTTATAGGTGAGTATTCCGAAACTTAGCTTCATTTTATCATATTTTCAAACCCTAACCTCAATTGGAGGCGATTTTGTGAAAGGATTTTCATGCCAAACCATTGGGTAAGTGCCTCTAATTAATTTTTAATTATATTTTATGACTATACATTAGATTTAACATCAAATTCATGAGAATCTAAGGGAAAAATTGGGGGATTTTATCAAAGTTTTGAAAAATAAAAATTTGGGATTTGAGAGTCGAATTTGACTCAGATTTGGAAACAAAATACGTATATGGACTCGTGGAGCTATGGGTAGTCAAGACATACGCTTGGACCCGAATTTTAACCGGGCGAGCCCGGGGTTGACTTTTTGTTGACTTTTTAGAAATTGTATAAAGATCATAGCTTTGTTAATTGAAATTGTTTTCTCTTACATTGTTTGATGTATTTAAGTCGTCTTTGGCTAGATTGAACCGAGCGAAAGTGAATTTATAAAGGAAAAAGCTAATTTGAGTATTAATCTGGCCGAATTGAGGTAAGTGTCTTGCCTAACTTTGTGTCGGAAAAACTACCCCTTAGGATTCGAGTTGATTGTGCTAATTGTGTTATGTTAAAGTCGTGTACGCAAGGTGACGAGTGGGTACACGAGCTATATGTGGTATTTGACCGGTTTAGGTTATCTAGATTCTTTCCATGCCTTTAAGTGAATTGTCATGACGTATTAGGCCTCTCATTGTTAATCTACGCTTATATCCTTTATTTGACGTTGTTAGCACTCATTGCACTTCTTACTTGATATTTTGCACTTATATGCTTTAGTTGAAGTTGTTGCCTTCCTTATTGTCTTGAGACCTCTTAATTGTTGCGTTCCTTCCACGACTCCGTGCTTATTTGCTACTTGTTTAATTGTTGTAATTGCACGCCTTAGTTGTCTCGTGCCTCATTTGTTCTGTTGCTTTTGTAATATTTGTTGCGTTCCTTGATTTTTACGTGATTCCTTCATTGTCGTGTACTCATACCCTATGATTGTTGAAATTCTGGTAAATTGAGTATTGGATTGTTGATGTTATTGATTTATTTATAGATTTATAGAGGATTTTATATTGATATGGTGGGATCGGGTTGCGCGCGCAACATGTGAAATAAGGGTGGATTGATATGGTGAAATAAGAGAGGATTATGATATTGACTCTCATTATATGGTGGGATCGGGTTGCGCGCCGCAACATATATTTAATTATTATTATTATTAATATTTACATGGTGGAATAAGGGAGGATAGTATTGTACGGTGGGATCGGGTTGCGCGTTGCAACAATTTATGTGTTTTGTATTCCTTGTTGTATTTTGTTGACTTCGGTTCTTTCATACGAGACTTTGAGGATTGATATTTATGGTTTTTACTGGTTTTTCGAGGATTGAGTTGTTTTCATTAGTTTACCACTTTGCCGTCATTTCCCGTTTTCCTTTCCTATTACTATTATTTTGGTGAATTGATTTTCAAGATGAATTTGCCACGCTGAGTCATTATCTCATATCCTGTTGAGTTGTTAGTAACACAACAGTTTTAAATAAAATAATTAATAATATGCTTACCTTATGTGACTCTTAAGTTAAAACTCGTCATTTCATTCGGTAAATTACTATTTTTAATAGTCGTCATATTTCACTTTAATCAATTTCTCAACTTAATCTCCTTACCCTATCTGATTTTTCTACTATACTTAAAAAAAGAAATTGCTATTATGTTTTAATTTATTTAAATTCTGTATTCAAATCAGTAGCTTATCTGATGCCTTTTTTTATTTGAAAATGTTATTCTCTTCACCTAAAATGTTTTCCAAAATAAACTCATTTCTCATGGATTTCCTATTTGGTTCAGAAAATGCAATTTTATTTATATATGAATAGATCCCTCAAATATTATTTATAGCATTTGACACGGATACTATGTACTTGGTAGTACATGAATTTTGCCGTGCGAAGTGGTATAGAAAACATGGGCACAAGGTGCCATGTGTGTTAAAGGTTTGGAAGTTGTGATTTATGATCTGAGATTACGAGAAGTCGGATTGTTGAAATTCGTGTATTAGGAATGATTTGATTGGTTGAGTTGTCGTCGTTTTCCTACTTGAACACATTCATACTTCATTCGTACCCCGACTATGTTGTTGCTTAATTACTTAGTTATTTCTCATTGCCATTCGTGTTCCCCTTATCTTCACTGTTGATTGAAATTTGAATTCCTTCTGTTATTGGCGTTACATTGATATTCCTTCATTGTTAGCTTTATGTCATATCTTGTACATGTTTACATGTCCGGTAGGTGTCTTGACCTGGCCTCGTCACTATTCTACCGGAGTTAGGCTTGATACTTTTTTTTCCCTATAGTGTTAGCCCGCCATTTCTCCATTTTACAATGTTCTCGTGAAGTTGCTCACGAATCAAAGTGTGAATTTCCTTTTCAAAGTCTCGCATGATCTTTTTGAAAGGTCAGCACTTGAGAGACTTGCTTCGGTAAGAGTAATAAAGAAAAGGCTGAAAGCAAGACAGTTCGAAAAAAGCACTTCGGGTGAAGACCAATGAGCGATTGCGACGGGCTGTACCTGTACGACTAGGGATTGGGGGACGTTGAATGGTAAACTAAACCAATTTCAGCAAGTCGCTGGGGAATGTCGAGAATTTGAGCAAGGAGGGCCATGACTTCTCGATATACACTGGTAGAAAACTTGAGGATCTTTTGACTAAAGCAAAAAAGGTTCAATAGGTTCTGATTCTAAGAAGGGGGCAGCGCCTTGAATCAAGCCTGCCTGACTGTGAGACCGACTGGTCGAACAGAAATGAAAGTCGGCATCTTGTTTAAAGTGAACGGTCATGTATGGAGAATGTGGTCAGAAATTCATAATAGAGTCCGGCTGACACGGCCAAAGCAAACCATGCTAGTGCTAAAATCGATCACAAGACCTAAAGAAGAATAAAAAATGGAAAACATTATTGTAAATGGCAGGAGAAATAGATAGCTGAAGTTTTTAGGCAACTTGTCATACTTTCTCTGCTCTATTTGCTTGCAATGCTATGCCTATCAAAGTTGGCGGAAGGCCCTTCTTGCGCCAACATACCTCCAATGGCATAAAGTTGAGTGGACAGCCGATGGGAGGATGGGGGGAAGAGCAAAGACAAGACTGAATTGATTCCATACTATAATTACGTAGAGATGGGAGCAGATTCAGTGAAATAGACGCTTCTCCTTTTTTTAGTCCACTCTCCCTTAGAAAACGAAGCTGCTTGAAAGCAGATACTGGGTACCACTGTGATATACTCATGCTACGCTTCTACATATTTTTGTGCAAAAGCAGGTACTTCGGATCGAGTTGGTTTTGAGACTTATGCTTGTGCGGTTGGAGACTTCAAGGTACACCTGCTGGACGGTCGCAAGCTCTGAAGTCACCTTCTATTGTATTCATTTCCATTGTTTCCTGTTACTCCAGAACAGTAATGTATTCATTATATATAGTTACTCTTAAAAAGGCTTATGACTTGTACTACCGGTTTTGGGATACTGTGTGATGTTGAGATTATTAGTTTATACAGAGATTTCCGTTTCATGTTTAATAGCTGTTTAATAGAATCTGTTATCATTTCGGTATGTGTTAGGCTTACCTAGTTCTAGATACTAAGCCCCATCATGACTCCTTCAGAGGGAGTTTGGATCGTGACACTTATACTTTCACCTTATTGTTAGGGTTAAGATATTTTTAATTTAAGTGTCTGAAATGACTAGTTAGATTAATTCTTCTTTTCCTTACCCCTTATGACTTATACATATAATAAAATAAAATAAAAAATAGTTCAGGATTGTAAATTTACCGGGCACTCAAGGTTTGTTTTTGATTTGATTTTTACAAAAAAAGTTAATAAGACCAAATTATGTTTGGTTTACTAAATACATATATAAACACCAAACTAAACCAATATCAAATCAATTGCTGTGTTGTGTTTTCGGTCTATTTTAGTTATTTTTTCCCTTGTAATGCAAATTTAAGTCCCTCAATCCACTATAGCTACGAACAAATATGTGATAACTAACACTTCATCAAGCTTAATATTTAGGTAAGGTTACTCAAAAATAAAAAAAACATTGAGAAATTAATTTTCACATATTTATGCTTATATAAAAGGATAATGAGTTGGTCACCCATATTATTTATAGTATAATTTTGGCAATAAATGAAGAGTTGCAAGCTTTTTATGAATAACATGACAAACTTTAAAATAAGAGCAAACTGATAATAGGATATCAAGCACCAAATACTACATATGTACATTTGCCAGTAAAATTCACTTAAAATCAAAATCATAACTATGAAATGAAGTTAATTATTGTTAAATGGCGGAACACATCAAAATTACAAGTTTCACAGAGATTCAACAAATAATTGAGTCAAGTAATGTCGATTGGAAAAATAAAAGGTTCTTTCTATTAATTTTAACAGGGCAATTGAGCCTCAAGCTCTAAAAATTAATCCTTAAATCATACATCCGGTTGGCCTCTCATCTTCTAAATTCTCAAGGAATATGCACATAAAAATATCAAACATTTAACTGTAAGAATTCAATTGGGACCCCAACAGCTCAAGTACATAACTTTCCTCAAAGATTCCTCAGACTGCTTCACTTTCTCCTTCACATCAGTGTTTGCAGAAAACAAAGAAGAAGATTGAGAAGAGAGTTTTTTGGCCTGCGAATATGACCTTAAATTGTTCTTGGCGTGCTGATGTATGGCTCGGATCGTGTAATTCCACCTACAAATTCCTTGATCTTTCAGTGCTTCTACGACTCCCAAGCTAGTTGCTGTAATCCATGTTCTGCTTGTTGAACTCATTTTCCAATTTTGATTATTGAAACTTTTTTTTTGGGTGCTAAGTTTATGAAGCTACGGTTTAATTTGCTGAAGAAGGCTAGTGCTTTTAACAAAAGACTTGGTTTATATGTTGGTTGATTTACACCATTCTGCATCTTATTGTATATATATTAATCCCTACGTTCCAATTTATGTTAACCTGTTTGACTGCGTACGGAGTTTAAGAAAAAATAAAGATTTTTAAAATTTGTGATAGTAAACAATTCAAAAAGGGCCTCGGAGTATTTGTGTGATTATAAAAGTTTCTCATTAAGGATAAAATTATAAGTTTAAATAAAATTGTTTCTAAATTTAAAAATAGATCATTATTTTGGAACTAACCAAAAAGAAAATATATTCACTAAACGGAGTTACTTATTAAGCAAAACTGGAGGCTTTGGTTGTGAATTCCTGTGGTTTTGGAGCATGGTTTTCCAAATTTTGAGTTTGGTGTGCAGCTGTGAATGTACATTTCTGTCCTTGTATATATTTTTTGTCATGACAATGATTGGGGTGAAGTTGGTATTTCACTATTAGTAACTGAGGGTGGAGGGTCAGGTTAGTTGAAGGAGCACACAGATTTTTGTTGGATTACTTAACTGTCGGCTGGACTGGAGGTTACCATAGAGTGTGACACGTCCTGATGTGTAGCATACCAAAATAAATGAATAAACAAGCAAATAAATTACTCTATCAGCTCTGTCAAGTGTTCTAAAAATAAATTTTTATTTTTACTTGTCACTTTTCATATATTAAAAAAAAAAAATTTTTTTTTTTTATTTTACCTTTAGTATTAATTATTCATTCCAAATCCATTAACATTATACACCAATTAATATGGATATCATAATAAATTATGAATTTTATTTATTATTTTTAAATAATGTGTAAAGTCAATAGTGGATAAATAAAATGGAATTAACAAATGCCACACAAAGATACGCACGGATTGGCTAGATTAATGAAAACCTCCAAACCACAGGAAAGGATCTTGAAAATAAAACTGCTATATGTTGGAGTGACGTGCTTCCCAATGTCACACGGTTGAACATAATGTAAAACTTCTCTTTTTTCATTTGGAAAAATCCTTTTGGCCACACCATTTTTGGCCACATTGACCCAAATGGGGTCATTAAAGTAATTTTACGCCCCAATTAGGGTATCAGGCGTATATCTATACCGATAATGCTCTTTTAGTTAATTTTGAATATTTCTCTCCCACCCATTTAATAGTTGTCTTCCCAATAAATGGAAGATCTCAAAGGTTGCAAACCCTACAACAACAACAACAATCCAGTATAATTCTACTAGTGGGGTCTGTGGAGGGTAGTGTGTACGCAGACCTTACCCCTACCCTGGGATAGAGAGGCTGTTTCCAAATGACCCTCGGCATCCTTCCCTCCAAGAACTCCCCACCTTGCTCTTGGTGTGACTCGAACTCACAACCTCTTGGTTGGAAATGGAGGGTGCTTACCATCAGAGCAACCCACCTTGTCAAACCCTATTTCCCATAAATCTTTTTTTTTTTTTTTTTTTTTTACGTATTTCCGTCCCTTTTTTTTAGTATACACCCATATAATTCGAAATTATTCATCTATATACATGTATTTAATTGTGCATTTCGTATATTTTTAGTATTTGATTGTGTATTTCGTATATTGTTTTAGTATAATAAGATCTTCAAAGCCCTACTATTTAAACAAACCTAGATGGTCGAAACCCTACTTAAACAAATCCTAGATGGTCGAAAACATACTTAAACAATCCTTCATTTAAACTCCTATGTTCTTCTAAGTGTGAGTTAATATATTAAGGAATCAATAATGGTGTATTCGAAGAAGAATAGTGCGTCAAAAGTATATGTCGTATTTTTTGGTAAAAGGACATGATTATACTACTCATGGAGTGAATGTTCTCCTATGGTTATCGGGGTTAAGCGTAGCATCTTTCAGTCTTTCAAGTCTCACGATGCAGCCATATCGATGTTCGATGAATTTGAAAAATTTGTTAAACGTAAACAAAGACTCAAATCTATGGTTTTTGTTATTTTTTGTGGTAAGAACCGGGAATATAATTTCATTCATTAATGTCATACGTATATTGATAGCGACCATATAATTCCGTTTACTATGGTTCCACTAGTTAATTACAATGTTGCTCTTTATATATAATTACATTAAACGTTTATATATATAGTAGCAAATATATAATTTCATTCATTAAGGTCATACGTATATTGATAGCGACCATATAATTCTATATTGTATAATCTCAATGTACTATATTTTATTGGTTAATCTAAATTATAATAAAAGAAAAACATGATAAAATATTTTGACTAAACTTTCAAATAAAATATTTGGAGGGAAACAAAGGAACTCTTAAAAATACGATTGGAGGGATAATAAAAGTGTTTGAGTCTTTTATATATATATATATATATATATACATATAAACGTAAGTTAACTTACATTTCCTACTCTACAAACATCACAAATACTCTAAATATGAATGCTAACGGATGGATTGAAGAGGAATTCTATCCATGGTTTAGGATGAACGTGCCCAGATCGTACATCAGGCGCGATGATCTGGTAAATTTATTTTTTTCTTTTTTTAGTTTAAGTGATATGATTTTTTACCCTATATTTCTATTACACTTGTGCAGTACCTTCCAAAGAGTATATGTGACTATCTTCTTCCTAGTTCGGCTAAAACATTACTTCGATGTAATGGGAAAGAGTGGAATGTGACTCTAACAGGTGTTATTCGAAGAATACTCGTTAAGGGGTGGAAATAATTTGTTGTCGACAACAATCTTAAGAAAGGGAGTGTTCTTCTTTTTGAACTTGTAGAGGCTACATCAAGAGCTGTGATATTTGTTGTTGAAGTGCTGGGATAGGAACATCTAATGCTTAGGTTTTTTAAAATTTTCATTAAAGTCATGTAGTGTTTGTGTTCTACTCTTGTCATTAAAATATTTATGGATTAATATGATTTTCTTATAATATTGTATGTTATTTTCCCTTGTATTATTGTTATACTTATTTATTTTAAGCAGACTAAAATTATTGTATATGATTTTTGCTTGTTATACTTTTTTCATATTTATGAAAATTATTTTATACATTTAGCATTAGAAAAATGACTAAAACCTAAACTACTGGGAAGAGGACTAGAAATTACATGTCCTCCTCTTCTTTCGGATATAACAGAGCTAAGAATGTGAAACATTAAAAAGAATATAAAAAAACACTTGAAATTCTTAATACAATTTGGTCATAGAGAATTGGAAAAGTCATCACGAATAACGAATAATTGTATTAATTAGTAATTCAAAGTATTGGAGACCGAAATATTAAATACAATTCAACCAACTCTAGACTCTTTGGATTCTAAACAAAAGGGAAAGAACAATTTTCCAAAAACAAATATGTTGCTGCCCAGTTTCGAACCTTGGCAGTATATGAAAGGTAAAGAACTTAGAGAGTTGATCAACCAGCGGGTCTATCGGCATTTCTTGTTGGATTTAGTATTACAAATACCTTTATTAGTGAGCTGATATAAAGGTATAGAGTTTATCAACACAACAATATTCTGAGCAAATGCTTTCTGCACTCTCTTTGTTAGAGTACAACGTAACTAATCAAAAATCATGGGGAGAGATAACAATAATAATGCCGTAGCTAATATACCATTAAAATCAAACAAATACTATAAGAAAAAAATGATATGTTTAAGTTTCATAAATCATTAAACACCAAAGTTTATACAAAACAAGCAAAATTTCTTCAAAATCAAAAGTCCTGGACCAAATAAAACAACAATGCAATTAGGCCTATATAGAACTCCAAGTTTCAGTTATATTCTTTATTGCTTATTATAGCTCCAAGTCTGGATCGGCATTGAGATCAAACAAGCTTGATTGCGATTGTGTAGCGTCAATTTGCTGCAATTTAAATAAAAAAACACAATAAGAAAAGATGATATGTTTAAAAGTAATAAATAAATCAAATGTAGTCGCAAAATTATACCTCATTCACACCTAGGGAACCATCATGCTCAATGTTTGTACCTCTGCCTTGCCCATTACCCCTACCCCTGCGTCCACCACTTCTACCGGCACTTCTACCACCACGATTTCCACTACCCCTGCCACCCCCTCTAACACCAGTTCTTGCGCCATTACTAGCTCCAAATACACCACGCGACTGTGAACATGCAAAGTAGTATTCAATTCTTCCTCTATATCGATGCAAACGCGGCCTGCCACGTGAACGAGTATATTGGGGATCTCGTAGAGTTGTGTCGTCAGTTTCATCTGAGTCATCCTGGTCGAGGTTTGGCACGATCATTTCGTTGTCCCAATTTTGAAGATCATGCACCATATTCTTCAAATTATGCTTAACATATTGAACCTTCACGATAGTGCCCAGTGCTATATCATGAGTCATGTCAAAATACTTCAACATGCTCCTGTATATCTTGTACTCAGGAGTCATGTTTGGGTAACCAACTTGATGGAACCGATTCAAGTGTGGCCTAATAACATCGCTTCTCCACCTTGTCAGTATATACCTTTCATCAATTTTATCAATCTTCTTGTGCGACAAGATATTGAGTATATGGCAATAATCTATCCCTCTAGACTCGAACCATTTGCAGCTACAACTAAAATAACCGCCGATAGGTGTATATTCAACATTGTAGTCAACTGAATTTTCATCATTTTTTTAAACTGAAAAATCACTAACTATGAATTTCTCAACACCAGGGACAACTTGATGATTGTCGGGGCTGCTTACTTCACAATGATACAATTTATGATCACTAACTATGTCTAGTCATGTACCTATTTATGATGTAACATGCAGTGTTTACATCTTCTGCCCAGAAACCGTGGGGTAGTTTACTCAAAAGAAGCATAGTCCTAGCCATTTTTTCCAATGTCATGTTCTTTCTTTCAACTACTCCATTTTGTTATGGAGTCCTAGGAGCAGAAAAATTATGATTTATACCATGCTCATCAAAAAATTCAAAAAATTTAGCCTTCTCAAATTCAGTGCCATGATCAGACCTAATTGATGAAAGTTGATTACCTAGTTGTTTCTGAGTTTTTCTAACAAAAGAAGTGAACATGTCAAATGCTACATCCTTAGATGTTAAAAACAATGTCCAAGTAAACCTAGAGTAATCATCAACAAGCACCATCACATATCTCTTACCACCTTTGCTCAATGTTCTTATTGGTCCACAAAGATCCATATGGACCAGTTCTATCGTCCTGGTAGTGCTTACCACTTTCTTGCTTTTGAAAGAGGATCTTACCTGCTTTCGCCTTGCACAAGCCTCATAAACTTTATCTTTCTTGAACTTAATATTAGGCAGCCCTATCACTAAGTCCTTGGAGACTAGTTTGTTGAGTTGACTTAGACTGGCATGTCCAAGTCTCTTGTGCCAAAAGAGGGGATCATTATCCAACACACTTAAGCAAGTGAGTTCATTATCTTAAAGTGTGGACAGATCTACAACATATATGTTGTTCACTCTTTTTCCCTGCAAAACTATCTTATCAGTGGTAAGATTAATCAAAAAGTATTTTGTAGAGGTGAATGCTACCATGTTACCTCTACCACACAATTGTGATACACTTATTAGACTGTACTTCAATCCATCTCTCAAGTAGACGTTCTCAAGAGAGTGAGAATCAGTCTTACCTACCTTTCCAACCCCAATGATCTCACTTTTCTTCCCATTTTCAAAAGAGACATTACCTCATTTAAGGTCCTCAAGTGAAGGGAACTGATTCTTGTTTCATGTCATGTGCTTTGAGCAGCAACTATCCATGTACCATATTTGGCTGCTCCCCTTCACTTGGACCTGCAAAAGGAAATCAAGGGTTAGTCTTAGGAACCCAAACTAGTTTGGGTTCCTAAGACTAACCCTTGATTTCCTTTTGCAGGTCCAAGTGAAGGGG
>AWOL01S0017576.1:0-10727 GCA_000715115.1 Nicotiana otophora
CCCCTTCACTTGGACCTGCAAAAGGAAATCAAGGGTTAGTCTTAGGAACCCAAACTAGTTTGGGTCCATTTCTATAGGCAAAAGGATGAATCAAATTCTTTTTAGCCCAACTCGGTAGCCTATTCTTCCCTTAAACAAATTCTTTGTTCTTTTGACTTGCCTTTTCTTTTGCAGTGCATTCACTTTTATAATGACCTATTTTACCACATTATGCAAATCTTGTTCTCAGGAAGTGTGAGGTACTTGCTTTTGGGATCCCACTTAGGTGCCAGGTTCCCAAAGCCAAGTCCTCTTCTGTTGCTACTATGGTGTTCATATAGCCATGAAAGTGCATCGGAGGACCTGTTCCATTTACAAGTTCTGTCTAGCTCATGCTTGACCTTGCTTAGATCCTCCTTTAGGATTCTTACCTGCTCATCCTTTTTATATAACTCATCTTTCATTTTTCCTACATTTTGCTTCTAGAGTGAGTGGTGTGTGATCAGCTATCTTTTTACCTGTTCCTAATTTCAGTTTTAGATTTTCAGATCTAAGCTCTAGGATAGTTGAGTCAAGTGCATGAACCTGGTTCTTCAACATAGTATTTTCACTTACAGTTTCACTAACCCTAAGTTCCAGGTTTTTGCAATAAGCCTTCAAAATCACACATTCTTTAGACAACTGTTCCTTTTCATTGTTTATATCCTCAGATTCATCAATTAGTTCTAGAAGTAACTCAGATAACCTTTCTTTAGACAATAATTTAATCTTATCTTTGAGATGAATTACACTTATCTCAGTTTCTTCATCAGATTCTCCAATGGCCATAAGTGCTTGTTCATCCTCATCATTATCATCTGAGATTTCTTCCCAAGCAGTGACCATAGCCTTGGTTGATCCTTTGTTGTTGCTTTTCTTGGGTTGAACATGTTCCTTCTTGCTGTTCCTTCGTTCAGCTCTTTCCTTCTTCAATTTATTTTCCCATAAAGGACAGTTCTTGATGTAGTGATCAGTCTTTCCACACTTGTAGCGGCCATCATTGGTTTGCTTCTCAGGAGCTTTTGACTTGCTATATCCTTAGGTTCTTCTTGAAGTCCTTGGTGATCATAGCCATTTCATCATCTTTTAGATCAGAACCTTCTGTGATTCTAAGTGCCAAGCTCATTTCCTTCTTAGGTACATCCATTTTTATGGTTTGTCTCCTAAGTTCATAGGTAGTGAGATTTTCAGTCAATTCATCCAGTGGAAGAGTGACAATATTCTTTGAATCTTGAATGACAGTGATTTTGCTCTCCCAAGTGATAGGCAAAACCCTAGTCGATATCTTCTCGACTTTATCTTCTTCAGGAATAATCCTTCCAAGAGACTTTAGTTCATTTGTTAGTGTAGTGAACCTTTTGTACATCTCTTGAATGGTTTATCCTTCCTTCATAGAAAAGATCTCATATTGAGAATACAATAGAGTTCCTCTGGATCTCTTCACCTGAGGTGTTCCTTCATGAGCCACTTGCAATGTGTCCCAAATTTGCTTAGCAGTGGTACAGTTTTGGATTCTGTTGTACTCATCTGGACTAAGTCCACAAACAAGTCATTTCTTTGCTTTAGCATTCTTCTCCCATTTCTTCAAGTCCTCAGCAGTACAATCCGCTCTTGTCTTTGGCACCTCTACTCCTTCAGCACTTATTTTCAAGGTAGCCAGTGGACCATCGATGAAAATGTCCCATAGCTCATAGTCCTCTCCTATAATGTGATCTCTAATCATGTTTTTCCACCAAGAGTAGTATTAGCCCTTAAAGAGTGGTGCTCTAACAGTGCATTGCCCTTCCCAATTTTCAGGTGGTGCACTAATGTTGATCTTCTCCTAAGGTGTAAGCCTCTTTAAGGAGAACCTACTCTGATACCAATTAATGTTTTATACTTCAATGCCACACAAGAGGGAGGGGGATGATTTTTGTGGTGTCTAATTTTCACGTGCACTGATTATAGAAGGACCTGGTTCTTCTAAACGTTCCTTATACTACTGTTGCGAAAATAGTAAATGCAGAAAGTAAAGAACAAAAGTATTTTTACGTGGAAAACACCCGACTCAAAAGGTGAAAAAACCACGACCTACTACTCAGTAGGATTTTCCCCAACACTTCACTAAATCACTGAGCCAAAATAGCATTTATAAAATTCTTTGTAAACCTAAGGATCACCTCTAATCCCGTTGTGGCAACCAACCTCTAATTATTGCGACAACTTCAAGTTAACTCTAACTTGAATACTTAGAGTACCTAATACAATTGCCTCTAGATAAAGATGACATGTACAACTTGAAAAGCCATACTACAATTGAACTAGAATAAAAGATATACACTTGGAACTGGTTCTTCTATCTGGTTCATGTAGCTTCAGGTTCGCACACTTGAATCACACAAGAATTGTTTGCAAAATGCATTGCTATTTTGCTCTCAACTCACGTTTAACTTTAGCGTTTGTGCGTACCCGTAGAATGAGAACATCCTGCAATATATAGAGTTAGTAGAATAAGAAATAACTAGAGTTCTAATGCTATACTCTTCCTTGGTGGAAGAGTTCTAGTTATCTTCAACTTCTAACTCCTCCCTTATCTTGGATAGAGTTCTCTTCGAGTAAGGAGTCATTCTCCTTATCACTTATGCAACCTTTTCGATCAAGAGATATCAGATATAACAACTTGAGCTTATCTCCTTCCCGTGCATCCCTTATGCTCGAATCTACCTGTGTTTGTGTACACTGTGTATAGACCTGGTTCATGCTTAAGTTCCTTTGCCAATCATCAAAACAAAACTTCATCTGGGCTAACACATTTTATACCGCAAAATAAAACTTCACAAACTTAGCCAAAGTTTAAGATTTAAGATTAGGAAATGAGTTCCACAAGCAGGGCATGGGTTACCGCAGTGAGCATGGGAGTAGTAGAGGCACTAAAAGATCAAGGAATCTGTAGGTGGAACTACACCCTGAGAACATACATCAACACGCAAAGAACAATGTAAGGTCATATTCACAGGCCAAGAAGCCCTCTTCTCTCTCTTCTTCTTTGGTTTCTGCAAACAAAGATCAATTGAAGGAGAAGGTTAAGCAATCTGAGGAGTCTCTTAGAAAAGTCATGTATTTGAGTTGTTGGGGTCCCAATTGAATCCTAATAAACAGCTAGATTTAGTGTTATCTTTCTGTACATAATCTTTGACAATATTGTAAAACATAATAGGTCAAAGAATGAAAGGTTAACCGAGTAATTCTCAGAGCTTGGGCTAAATTGCCTAGTCAACATTTACGGAAATAATAGTAGTACTTTTGCAAATTAATCCAAATATCCTGAAACTATGCACAATTGTAGTGATATCATTCGTTGTTTGGTTTGATCGTTTAATTCGAATTTATATTGATACACACTCGGGGCCAAAATACATTCAGTTATTTTTAATTTTTTTAATTTCAATTCGGATTTTACGATTTGGTTGTATAGTTTTTCAATTTTCTCTTTGGCAAAGCCTATAGGTCTCCCCATCTTTAAAGTATAATAATGGATTACATTGCATCTTCTCCTATAGCTAATACACATCTGATACTTTATTTATAAATTCATTCATCTTCTCATGTAATTATGTGAATTCCTAACTTGAAAAAACGTGTCCAATTTCTTCCTTGAAATACCGTTTATTACTCCCTCCGTTTCAATTTAAATAATGTAATTAATTGACTTGACACAAAGTTTAAGAAAAAAAAAGACATTTAAAATATGTGGTTCTAAAACTTTAAGGTGCAAAAGTTTTGTAGGGCCATAATATTTGTGTGACTATAAAAGATTTACATTAAGGGTAAAGTGAGTAAAATAAAAAGTTTAAAATTAAATTATTTTTAAATATAAAAATATGTCATTCTTTTTGGAACATACTAATAAGAAAAATGTGTCATTTAAATTGAAACGGATGGGTATTACTTATTTATTACACATATAATACATACTCCTAAGTCAGATTATTATTTAATCACAATAATTAAAGTAAGTTAACATAAGCATCAAATATGAGTAATCTCTTTTTGAGCTAAAATATGCCTAAAATTAGAAATTTATTTGAATGTTGTAGGATCTCCGTACAACTAAAATAAATTTGTAAAATCATAGAAGTTCAAAGCTCCTAAACTTCTGTAAACTTAGGTGTCGTTTGGTTATCTCCACATAAAAATCCTGCATTAATTAATTTAATGTTTGATTGCTCCTTAATTTCTTCATAAATAATAATTTTATTTTGGATAAAATGTAAAATAAGAATATAAATATTGGTGATATATGGGTTAGAAATACTAACACAATAAACTATCCCTTATATAGTAAGAAACAAAATATTATTTTACATAAAAGGACCAAATACTTTAAATTATAGATCGTATGCTAATATAGAATATATCACACTAAATATTTAACAAAAACAACTTCTATATTGTATAATCCTTATATTATTTAATTTTTACAACCACTGCATTATTAGTTACAGTTTTCTCAACCAAACCACCCCTCTGCGTTGTAGGGGTAGCAAACGGGAAGGTCGGATTGGATATGGGACGGTCGAAAATGGGTAATGCAAAAACGGATATATTATCCTGTTCGACCCATAATTAATACGGATTAAAAAATAAGTTAACTAGCGGATAATATGGATATCCATATTATCCATAATTTCTTGAATATGATCACTTTTGGGAGAATTACTAGTTTTCAAATTCGAGTAATCAATGTTTTACAAATGTAAAAATTAAATTCATTAGTTATTCATTGATTATCCATTTTCTAAATGGATAATATGATTCTTATCCATATTTGACCCATTTTTAAAACTCATTTTAGTGGATAATGCGAACGAATATTTTCTTTTATACATTTTTCATGCCTTTAGAGTCCAACCCTCCAACTACTTATCCTCCGGTAAACAAAGAAAAAATCAGTACATAAATGATTTCCCATGAAATAACTAGGAAACCACTTGCTGCAGCTGTAAAGAGCACACAGTTCGTCAAACAGCCACTGGTTTATCGTCTTCAGAAACTCCAAAAAGTCCTTTTCTATCAATACCACCACTTCTTTTCAGTGCCTATAAATTCAGCCTTAGCTTCAAACTCTTAGCATCATCTTCAAAATCATCAAATCAACTTGTATCAGAATACCAGAGAAACAAAAGCAATATCCATCTATCAAAAACAAAATGGAAAATTAAGAAAGGTGCGATATATTTAGAAATCATGAGTTCAAACAGGAAAGCGTGGATAGTAGCAGCCAGTGTTGGAGCAGTGGAAGCTTTAAAAGATCAAGGTTTCTGTAGGTGGAATTACCCTTTGAGGTCCGTTGTTCAGCACACAAAGAATAACATGAGATCTTACTCTCAAGCTAAGAAGCTTTCTTCTTCTTCATCCTCACTATTTGCAAGGAGCGACAAGGCAAAACAATCTGAAGAATCTTTGAGGAAAGTTATGTACTTGAGCTGTTGGGGTCCCAACTGATCATCTTTTCCAAGAAACATATATATATATATATATATATATATATATATATATATATATAGTTGTTATTAGAAAGAGAAAAGAATGTAGGGCTATGATTGTAGATAGAATTTTATGGCATTCGACCTCAAGAGAAGCGTGTATTTCGAAATCTTTGGAGGAATTATAAGTAAAACTATGGAATGCTGTTGATATGTTGATAAACTGATGGTTTGACAAATCAATTACTTAGTATATTGCTTCACTTCAACATGCTTGCAAATAATATTGAATGTTATTTTTATGATCTGAATTCTGGAATGGAGAAGTCGGTCTCTGATGGTCGTATATGCTCTTGATGTGAGATCAATACTGCAGAACATAGTAAAAGATCTAGTAAATTAAATAGAGAAATTGACAAATACAGCTAAGTTTGATTACAATAGTCAAAAAGAATTGTTTTTAAACTTCAATAATTGTATAATGGAATATCACCTTGCTTTCTTATGAAGAAAATTACTTACCTTGTATAAATTGATTTACTATTTCAATTATGTAAATTCCTCTTAGTTTCCCACTAATGAGTAATGACACAATGAGCTTTGTTCTTCTCCAATAAACATGCCATGTGCTAATATATAAACTTTCATTTTAAGAGTTATAGAAATAAGATAAGATCTGTATATACTTCCTTAGTCCAAATGGGCAACAAATCAATTTAATTCAAAGCAAGTGTCGCATTAGAAAATGAAGAAGATTTAATTTTTATCAAAATCCATGCTTGTTTCAATAGATCTATATACATTTTTTTTTAAATACGAGGAAAACTTAAATAATAATTTAGTCAAATAACTTCTATAATTAATATAACAATGTTATTAAATATTCCCCCGGGTTGACTTTATTTGATTTTTTGGTCTTTTTTTTGTGATCCATACTATTTGATTTTTTCAGATATTAAGAAAGAATGAACTTCTTTTTTGTAAAGTTACTCTTGGAGTAAAGAACCTAGGAGTATTTGTTATATTTTTAATGAACAAATTAAGGTTAATATAGTCAATTTTATTATTAATTAATACTCCCTTCGGTCCACTTTAAGTGACTCTTTTTTGCTATTTTTACACAAATTAAGGAATTCACCTTTTAACATTAATTAACAATGTAATTGACTATATTAACCTTAATTTATTCATTAAAAATACAACAAATACTCCTAGTTTCTTTACTCCAAGGGAAACTTTGAAAAAAATCAAATATTGTGGACCAGAAAAAATATACTTCATCCGTTTCAATTTAGACGAGGTAGTTTGGACTCGACAGAGTTTAAGAAAAAAGAAGAAGATTTTTGAAACTTGTAGTCTTAAAAACTTAAAGGGTAAAAGCTTTGTGGGACCATGACATTTGTGTGATTATAAAAGATTGGTAAAATAAAGAGTTTAAAGATAAATTATTTTCAAATTTAGAAATGTGTCATTTATTTTGGAACATACTAAAAAGGAAAGTACCTTATCTAATTTAAAACGGAGGGAGTATTAAAAAATTACTTTTAAGTGGACCGAATAGATTACTAAAATGTGAATTTCTTAATATATATGAAAACAACTAAAAAATCAAAGTGAATAAGATAGAGTAATTTTTTAAATAAGCGTATTAAAATTCTAACCGATAAATAAAATGATAGAAGGGGAGTAGAATTACATTATGTTCAGTCGTGTGACATTGGAAAGCACGTCACTCCAACATATATGTGGTTTCCTCTTCTTTTGTTTTTTTTTTTACTTATGTACTTAGTACTTCCAAAAATAAATTCTTCAAAAGTCCATCATCAAGATGGAGGAGTCTATTCCAAAAATGACAATGGTAAAAGGGTCAAATATACTTCTCTACTTTCGAAAATGGTCCAAGAATATCCTTTGTTATACTAATGGGTTATCTATATCTCTGCAGTCATACTTTGGGTTCAAATATACCCCTCATTTAAACGGAGGGACACGTGTCATCGTCATGTTGGTCAATTCTAAATATCTCCTAATTAATTAAAAAGACTCATTACTCATACCCGAAAAATAATTTTTTAAAGCAATTTATTTTTTGCAAAAACTGAAATTATTTTTACTAAAAACTGAAAAAAATAAAAATATTTTTTTTCAGTTTTTACAAAAAAACTGCTTTAGAAAAAACTGAAAAATATTTTCTAAAATAATGTTTTTGTAAAAATTGAAAACAAAAAGCTAAAAGTCAATTTTCTAAAGCAATGTTTTTGTAAAAACTGAAAAAAACTGAATTTGTTTTTATAAAAACTGAAAAAAACAAAAATATTTTTTTCTTCCAGTTTTTACAAAAAACACTGCTTTAAAAAAAGCTGAAAATTATTTTCTAAAACAGTATTTTTGTAAAAACTGAAAAAAAAACTAAAAAGCAATTTTATTAAGAAATATTTTTGTAAAAACTAAAAAAACAAATATTTCTTTTTTTTCAGTTTTTAGTAAAACATATTTCAGTTTTTTTCAGTTTTTAATTGCTTTAGAAATTTTTTTTTCTGTTTTTACAAAAATATTGTTTTTGAAAATTCAGTTTTTTTAAAGCAGTTTGTTTTTGTAAAAACTGAAAAAAAAAATATTTTCGTTTTTTTCAGTTTTTAGTAAAAAACAAAATTTAGTTTTTTCCAGTTTTTACAAAAAAAAATTATTTTTTGGGTATGGGTAATAGGACTTTTTAATTAATTAGGAGATATTTAAAATTGACCAACAGGACGATGACATGTGTTCCTCCGTTTAAATGGGGGGTATATTTGAACTCAAAGTATGACTGCAGGGGTATAGATAACCCAATAGTATAACGAGAGGTATTGTTAGACCATTTTCGAAAATTAAAAGATATATTTAACCCTTTGCCCAAATGACAATTACACGAAAGAGGACATAAACCTCATCCTCGATTACACGGTGTAGGTTGACTAAGGCCAATCTATTGTACAACAGCAAAAAAAGAATTGGACAGAGAATGGAGGCAATCTCCTTAACTATAGACATGTACATAACACCAAAAACTGATATTACATACAAGTTTGTCACATCTGTCCAAACCAAAATATTCTCAAGTAATAACATCACTAATTGTAAATTAGTTCCTTCTTGTTGTGAACCTAAAATTAGAAAGGTCATCTTGTTCTAACAGCAAAGAAGCTCTAACTTGTCTTGGAGGAGAAACAACTTCATTGAAGATAATATGATCCTTTGTACTTTCACCCGGGTTAGCAAGTGGATCAGCTACATAGCTGCCTTCTCTATAAGTCAGGGGCTGCCAAACGGTGTTGGGGCCTAAAGCAAAATTCCAACAACGGGTCCTAAGTTTTTCGGTATTAATAAACTCATTTAGTAAAATTTTATTTAAAGTTTATTTTTCTAGTTTTTTGAGATGTAAAATTATTAATAATTTATTTATAATCGATTTCTTGACTAGGATTATATATGTTTTCACTTTCTAGGATTATTATTCAATTCTTTTAGGATTTCCTGATTTTCTAAAACATCTGTGACTCACCAATTTCTTCTTCTTCTTCTTGGATTCCATTGTCGTCTAACTCAACTATATTAGTGATTTGTTCATCTACCACAAAATTTTTCCTAATTATTTATTTACAATTTTTATTGTTCGCTAAAACTTTATCAAGCGCTCCTTTTTGGGATTATATTAAAGTTCCAATTCTTCCATTTTTTGGCATTTTTAATACGCAGATTCATATTTTCTTGTTGACATATTAAAATTCATAATAAATAATAAAAAGATGATACATATACTTACAAACAAAAGATATCAAAAAATAACAAATTCTAGATGCAACGTAATAAGAAAAGTACGGAACAATTGAACCTGCTTTAACAAACAGTTATAGATAACTTGATATTACTTTTGTTGCTTCAATATATTTGGTGCAATGCCCGAAAAGCTTGACAAAAAAGGGTTGCAATTGCCTTTTGCTATCTTACTTGACAGAATGTTTTATGAGATAGTGGACTTGTAAAGAAAGATAAAGTAATCAAAGTAATATGGGCCTAATGATAATGTTGATAGTGTATAAAGGAGGCAAGAAATATATTCACACCTAAAGTTTAGGGCTGAATCCCAAAAGTAACTATTCATATTACCAAATTATCTCTTATTTCCTTTTTCATGAAAAATGTATTTTTTCTTTGATATATTAGACATTATTTTAAAAAATTATCATATGCAGCTATTTAATATTAGAAAATTTTGGGCCCCCATAGATATGGGGCCTCAAGCGGTTGCTTGAGTTGCCTGGGCCGCCCCTGCTAAAAGTATGCACAAAATTAAAATTACCTAGACTGGTTATCTCCTAAACCTACTCTATAATATGATTGATCAGCCACGAGGGCTTCATCCTTATGTTGATAATAGAAACAATTAACAGAGAATCTGATCCACGATAACATTTTGAAGTTCTAAGCTATTGCACATTTCGATACCATGTAAAACTGCCTTAGCTTCTGCCGCGACCCAAAATTATAACCTGTCGTGATGGCGTCTATCGATGGTACTAGGTAAGCCGATTTTTTAAAATACTTTAAATGTTTCACAAAAATAAATCAAAAGCTTGATATGATAGAGTTTTCATAAAAACAGGAGTTAAACATAAAATACAACAACAACAACAACAACCCAGTATAATCCCACTAGTGGGGTCTGGGGAGGGTAGTGTGTACGCAGACCTTAACCCTACCCTGGGGTAGAGAGGCTGTTTCCAATAGACCTTCGGCATCCTTCCCTCCAAGAACTCCCCACCTTGCTCTTGGGGTGACTCGAACTCACAACCTCTTGGTTGGAAGTGGAGGGTGCTTAAACATAAAATACAATGCGGAAAAATAGCCCCAAACATCGGGGTATCACCAAGTCATGAGCATCTAAATAACCAGTCTAAGAAACAGTGTCCACAAGAGTCTGTGTCTAAATGCCAATACATAAAAGAAAGATAACAAGAAAGGAGAGACAAGGACTGCGAATGTCGGCAGCTACCTCATGAATCTCTAATACTCAACCACGTACGAGATCAACGTTTGACAAGGTAGGTTGTTCTGATGGTAAGCACCCTCCACTTCCAACTAAGAGGTTGTGAGTTCGAGTCACCCCAAGAGCAAGGTGGGGAGTTCTTGGAGGGAAGGATGCCGAGGGTCTATTGGAAACAGCCTCTCTACCCCAGGGTAGGGGTAAGGTCTGCGTACACACTA
>AWOL01S0017576.1:10749-26283 GCA_000715115.1 Nicotiana otophora
ACAACAACAACAACCCAGTATAATCCCACTAGTGGGGTCTGGGGAGGGTAGTGTGTACGCAGACCTTAACCCTACCCTGGGGTAGAGAGGCTGTTTCCAATAGACCTTCGGCATCCTTCCCTCCAAGAACTCCCCACCTTGCTCTTAGGGTGACTCGAACTCACAACCTTTTGGTTGGAAGTGGAGGGTGCTTAAACATAAAATACAATGCGGAAAAATAGCCCCAAACATCGGGGTATCACCAAGTCATGAGCATCTAAATAACCAGTCTAAGAAACAGTGTCCACAAGAGTCTGTGTCTAAATGCCAATACATAAAAGAAAGATAACAAGAAAGGAGAGACAAGGACTGCGAATGTCGGCAGCTACCTCATGAATCTCTAATACTCAACCACGTACGAGATCAACGTTTGACAAGGTAGGTTGTTCTGATGGTAAGCACCCTCCACTTCCAACTAAGAGGTTGTGAGTTCGAGTCACCCCAAGAGCAAGGTGGGGAGTTCTTGGAGGGAAGGATGCCGAGGGTCTATTGGAAACAGCCTCTCTACCCCAGGGTAGGGGTAAGGTCTACGTACACACTACCCTCCCCAGACCTCACTAGTGGGATTATACTGGGTTGTTGTTGTTATTTGTTGTTGTACGAGATCAACGTCCTACGTGACCGGATACACCTGGATCTACACAAAAGTGCAGGGTGCAGTGTAAGTACAACTAACTCAGTAAGTAACAAAAATAAATAAGGAACTGAGAAGTAGTGACAAGCTATATAATTACTGTTCACTTCAATAGTTTCAGAAATGAAAGTAGACATGATTCAATTCCGGCATTATAAATTAAGTCAGTTGTACATTTACTCAGTTCAGATAAACCGGATATAATATATTTTTTTAGAAGTTCAGAACAATGACATAATTCAACTAAGTGCAGCAACAAAGGAAACAAATACAACCTTTCAGGGTAACAATCACTCAAGCTCTCAATAGCTCAGAAACTCGGCTCTCAGCCCTTAATAGTCACACTCAATAGGTACCTGCACTCACTAGGGGTGTACAAACTCCGGAGGGGCTCCTTCAGCCTAAATGCTATATCGATGCGGCGTGCAGCCCGATCCAATCATATAAGTAGCCATAAGGCTCGTTGCGGCGTGCAACCCGATCCACAGTCCATAAATAGCCATAAGGCTCGTTGCGGCGTGCAACCCGATCTATATACATTCAGCCCTCAGGCTCGTTGCAGAGTGCAACCCGATCCATATACACTCACAGCTCGACACTCAGGCCCTATTTCAGTCACTAACCTCTCCAACGTCTCGGGCTCTCAGAAATCATACAAATCAGTCCAAAAGAGATAATAACAAGTATAAACAAGAAAACAAGAGGAAATGGAGATATGACACGCAAGTAAAACTGTAACTGAGTACAAGACAGCAAATAACAGCTAATTTAACAAGTACCCGACCGCTGCAGGTCCCAACAATGATATCATATGGCCTAAGCATGGTTTCTAACATGAATGGCAGTCAAATTTCTAGAAGACAGAGGGAACATGTAATTAACAATAAGCTATTCGACTTTACAGTCTCACGAGACGGACCAAGTTACAATCCTCCATGGTGCACGCCCATACGCCCGTCACCTAGCATGTGCGTCACCTCCAAAAATAATCACATCATACCAAAATTCAGGGTTTCATACCCTCAGGACCAGATTTAAGTCTGTTACTTACCTTCAACCGCGTAAAATCCTACTCCGAAATGCCATTGCCCCTCGAATCAGTCTCCAAATACCCCGAATCTAGCCACAAGCAGTACGATATAATTAATATAGGCTAAAGGAATCAATTCCACAAAACAAATACTAAATTATAAGCCGAAATCCGAAATCGGCTCAATCCCCCTTATAGGGCCCACGTCTCGAAATTCGACGAAAGTCACAAAACCGAAAGCCCATTCACTCACGAGTTCACTTGTACCAAAATTATCCAAATCCGATATCAAAATATTAATCAAAACCCAAAATATTAGTTGAAGAACTTCTTCCCATTTTCCCAAAATTTTTCACCCAAATGCGAAATTAAAAGATAAAATTAGTGATAGATTAGTGGGATATAACCAAAATCAAGTGAAGAATCGTTACCTAATTGATGTCTCTGAAAATTCCTCAAAATCTCGCTCAAATCCGAGCTCTCAAACTTAAGTTTTGATAAAAATGGTCAAACCCTCGTTTTTGAATCTTATATTCTGCCCAGGAAAATCCTTCTTCACGAATACGATACCCTTGTCGTGAACGCGATGACCACTCAGTTCAACCCTACGCAAATACGGGTCCAACATCGCGAACACGCAGGCAAAAAGGCCTGGGGTCCCAGCCGCTCAACTTTCTCTACGCAAACGCGATGCCCTTCTCGCGTTCGCGATGCACTGCCTAACAACCCCTTCGCGAACGCGACCCGCACTTCGCAAACGCAAAGAACAATCTTCCTCCTGCCTCCAACTCCTCTTCGCGAACGCGAAGAAGGAAACCAACAACTGGGAAAACCAGAAAATCTCATATCTTTCACAAGTCCAAAATGATCCGTTAAGCATCCGAAACTCACCCGAGGCCCCCAGGACCTCAACCAAACATACCAACCAGTCCTAAAACACCATACGAACTTAGTCGAGCCCTCAAATCACATCAAACACCAACAAAACACGAATCACCCTCCAATCCAAACTTAATGAACTTGAAACTTTAAATTTCTACAATCGATGCCGAAACCTATCAAACCATGTCCGATTGACCTCAAATTTTGAACATAAGTCACATTCAACATTACGGACCTAATCCAACTTCCGAAATCGGAATACGACCCCGATATCGAAAAGTCCACTTCCAGTGAAAATCTCCAAAAATTTAACTTTTGCCATTTCAAGCCTAATTCTACTACGGACCTCCAAATCACATTCCGGTCGTGCTCCTAAGTCCAAAATCACCCAACAGAGCTAACAGAACCAACAGAACTCCATTCCGGAGTCTTCTTCACATAGTTTCGACTACGGTCAAAATCTTAAGACTTAAGCTTACGTTTTAGGCACTAAATGTCCAAAATAACTCTGAAACTACAACAAAACCTCCCGGTAAGTCTCATAAGTAGAAAAAGATACAGGGGAAGCAGTAAATATGGGATTGGGGCTAATACACTCAAAACGATCGGCCGGGTCGTTACGTCCTACCCCTCTTAAAATAATCGTTCGTCCTCGAACGAGCATAGAGACATACCTGAAGTGGTGAAAAGATAAGGATAACTGCTGCGCATATCATGCTCGGTCTCCCAAGTCGCCTCCTTGACCGGCTAACCCCTCCACTGAACCTTCACAGAAGCAATATTCTTCAACCTCAGCTTTCGAACCTGCCTATCCAAGATCGCCATCGGCTCCTCAACATCAGATAAATCCTTGTCCAACTGGACTGAGCTGAAATCCAACACGTGAGATGGATCGTCGTGATATTTTCGGAGCATAGAAACATGGAACACTGGATGAACTCCTGCTAGACCTGGAGGCAAGCCAAGCTCATAAGAAACCTTCCCAACACGTTGCAACACCTCAAATGGGTCGATAAACCTCGGGCTCAGCTTGGCCTTCTTTCTGAACCTCATAACACCCTTCATGTGTGATACCCGGAGCAAGACCCGCTCTCCAACCATGAATGCAACATCGCGAACCTTCCGATCTGCATAACTCTTCTGTATGGATTGGGATATGCGTAGTCTATCCTGAATCACCTAAACCTTCTTCAGAGCATCCTAAACCAAATCTGTACCCAATAATCTAGCCTCGTTTGGCTCGAACCAACCCACTAGAGACCTACATTGCCTACCATACAAAGCCTCATACGGTGCCATCTGGATGCTCGACTGGTAACTGTTGTAAGCAAACTCCGCTAGAGGCAAGGACTGATCCCATGAACCCCCAAACTCCATCACACACGCACAGAGCATATCCTCTAATATATGTATAGTGTGCTTGGATTGTCCGTCCGTCTGAGGGTGAAATGTTGTGATCAACTCCACTCGAGTACCCTAATCATGTTATACGGCCCTCTATAACTGTTATGTAAACTACGTACCCCGGTCAGATATGATAGATACCGATATGCCATGAAGCCTGACGATCTCGCGGATATACACTCGAGCCAGCTGCTCGAAAGAATAGGTAGTCATCACAGGAATGAAATGAGCTGACTTGGTCAGGCTATCCACAATCACCCAAACTGCATCAAACCTCCGCTGAGTCCATGGGAGTCCAACAACGAAATCCATAGTGATTCGCTCCCACTTTCACTCCGGAATCTCTAACTTCTGAAGCAACCCACCTGGTCGTTGATGCTCATACTTCACCTGTTGGAAATTTAGGCACCGAGCTACATACTCCACTATGTTCTTCTTCATTCTCCTCCACCAGTAATGCTGTCTCAAGTCCTGATACATCTTTGCGACACCCGATTAATAGAATACCATGAACTGTGAGCCTCTTGGAGAATCATCTCACGCAAACAATCTACATTGGGCACACATAGCCTGCCCTGCATCCTCAATGCACCATCATCCCCAATAGTGACCTTTTTAGCATCACCGTGCAGGACCGTGTCCTTAAGGACAAGCAGATGGGGTTCATCATACTGACGCCCCCTGATACGATCATAAAGAGAAGACTGACAGACCACACAAGCCAATACTCGACTCAGCTCAGAAATATCCAATCTAACAAACTGTGTAGCTAAGGCCTGAACATTCAATGCCAATGGCCTCTCTGCTGCTGGAAGATATTCTAAGCTCCCCAAACTCTCTGCCCAGTGACTCAAGGTATCGGCCACCACATTGGCCTTCCCGGGATGGTACAAAATGGTGATATCATAGTCCTTAAGAAGCTCCAACCACCTCTGCTGACGCAAGTTAAGATCCTTTTGTTTGAACAGATAATGCAAACTCCGGTGATCAGTGTAAATCTCACAATGGACACCGTACAAATAGTGCCACCAAATCTTCAAGGAGAGAATAATAAATTCTAACTCAAGGTCGTGGATAAGATAGTTCTTTTCATGGGGCTTCAACTGGCGCGAAGCATAAGCAATCACTCTGCCCTCCTGCATCAGAACACACCCAATACCGATCTGAGAAGCATCACAATACACTGTGTAAGAACCAGAAGCTGATGGTAGAACTAGAACTGGAGTCGTGGTCAAAGTAGTCTTGAGCTTCTGAAAGCTCTCCTCGCACTCATCCAACCACCTGAAAGGAGCGCCTTTTTGGGTCAATTTAGTCAAGGGTGATGCAATAGATGAGAAACCCTCCACAACATAACGGTAATAACCAGCCAAACCGAGAAAACTCTGAATCTCCGTGGCTAAGGACGGTCTGGGACAACTCTGAACTGCCTCTATCTTCTTCAGATCTACCTGAATACCCTAACTGGACACCACGTGCCCCAAGAACGCCACTGAACTAAGCCAAAACTCACACTTGGAGAACTTTGCATAAAGCTTCTTCTCCCTCAACCGCTGTAACACAATCCTCAGATGCTGGACATGCTCCTCCTGGCTACGAGAGTACACCAGGATGTCATCAATGAATACAATAATGAACGAGTCGAGATAAGGCTGAAACACATTGTTCATCAGATACATGAACGTTGCTGGGGCATTGGTCAACCCAAAAGACATCACAAGGAACTCATAATGGCCATATCAAGTCCTGAAAGTTGTCTTAAGAATATCTGAGTCCCGAATCTTCAGCTGGTGATACCTTGACCTCAAATCAATCTTGGAGAACACCATCGCTCCCTAAAGCTGGTCAAACAGATCATCAATACGTGGCAAAGGATACTTGTTCTTGATTGTGACCTTGTTCAACTGCCTGTAATCAATGCGCATTCTCATAGTACCATCCTTCTTCTTTACAAATAGAACTGATGCACCCCAAGGTGACATGCTAGGTCGGATATACCCCTTATCTAGGAGTTCCTAAAGTTGTTCCTTCAATTCCTTCAACTCCGCCGGTTCCATACGATACAGTGGAATAGAAATAGGTTGAGTGCCCGACATCAAATCAATACCGAAATCAATATCCATGTCAGGCGGCATGCCCGACAGGTCTGCAGGAAACATATCCGGGAAATCTCGCACCACTGGAACAGAATCAATAGCAGGGGTCTCTGCACTAACATCCCTCACAAAGGCCAGATAAGATAAACAACCCTTTTCAACCATCCACTAAGCCTTCAAGTATGAACTCACTCTACTGGGAACATAGTCTATAGAGCTGCTCCACTCAACCCTCGGCAACCCCGGCATCGACAACGTCACGATCTTAGCGTGACAATCTAGAACATCATGGCATGGAGACAACCAATCCATACCCAAAATCACATCATAATCGACCATACTAAGAAACCAGAGATCTACTCTGGTCTCCAGACTCCCAATAGTCACCACACATGACCAATATATACGGTCCACAATAATAGTATCGCTCAATAAAGTGGATACATGAACAAATGAAACTAGATACTCATGAAGCATATCCAGATAATGAGCGAAATACGAGGACACATATGAATAAGTGGAACCAGGGTCAAATAATATAGAGGCATGTCTATGGCAAACTGAGAAAGCACTTGTAATCACAACATCCGAAGAAATGGCATCTGGTCTGGCAGGGAGAGCATAGAAACAGGCGCGGCCTCCCCCTGATCGGCCTCCCCCTCTCGGGTGTCCCCTAGCTGACTGAGCTCCACCCCGAGCTAGCTGAGCAGGTGGTGAAGAAACTGGTGCTGATGTCATATACTGGCTCCTCTGCTGAGCTGGACCTCCCACTAGGCGGGGACACTGCCTCCTCATGTAACCAAACTCTCCACACTCATAGCAACTCCCAGGTGCTGGTGCTGGGGATTAAAGAGAGCCCCGAGCACCGGGATAATTGGTAGGAGGACCTGGCATAGACGAGCCCTGACCCGATGGAGCACGGGACGAACTCTGAGCGGGGAGAGCACTGAGAGATGAATGGCCTTGCTGATAACTATGTGAACCATGGCCAGACGATGCACCACAGTGAACTGGGCGAGCCGTCTGAGCATGTCTGAAAGGACGACCCCTATCGTGGTGGAACTGACCCTCATAAGGAACACTGCTAAATCCACCATGTCCACGAGGCCTCTTGGCCTCCCTCTTAACCTGCTCCTAGCTGCGAACCATCTCAATCTGACGAGCAATGTCGACAACCACATCGAAAGTAGCACCAGACACTCTCTCTCTAGTCATAAGCAATCGCAACTGAAAAGTGAGGCCATCTATGAACCTCCTGATCCTCTTCCTGTCTGTGGGAACCAACCAGATAGCATTACGGTCCAACTCAGAAAATATCATCTCATACTGCATCACGGACATATCACCCTGGTGAAGCTGCTTGAACTGCCTACGCAGCTCCTCTCTGCGGGACTGAGGCACAAATTTCTCTAGGAATAGACCAGAGAACTGCTGCCAGGTAAGGGGTGATACGCCGACCGGCCTACGCCTCTCGTAAGCCTTCCACAAACTAAAGGCAGTCCCAGAAAACTGAAAAGTAGTGAATGAGACCCCACTGATCTCTAGAATACCTACTGTACGGAGTATCCTCTAACACCTGTCCAAGAAGCCCATTGCATCATCTCCCTCGGTATCGCTGAAAGATGGAGGCTGGAGTCTCCCAAACCTCTCCAATCGACGTTGCTCATCATCGGGCATGACAGGAACCACATAGTCCTGAGCAGCTGCAACCGGCTGGACCGGTGGTTCCCCCGGTATCTTGA
Organism: Nicotiana otophora; assembly: GCA_000715115.1. Taxonomy (NCBI): domain Eukaryota; kingdom Viridiplantae; phylum Streptophyta; class Magnoliopsida; order Solanales; family Solanaceae; genus Nicotiana; species Nicotiana otophora. The sequence goes on from AWOL01S0017576.1 coordinate 18,574, forward strand.
GTCCCTGTACCACCTGCTCTGGTGTGCGGGCGGAAGGAGTCTGAGCACCTCCTCCGGCCTGAGAAGTGGCTACTGCGGCCGGAATAGAGATTGCCTGAGTAAGACTGGTGCACATAATCAGAATCTGAGCTAAGGCCTCTTGAAGGCCTGAAATCACAAAGGGCACAGGTGGTGCCTGAGCGGGTCCCACAGGCTCATCCACAACTGGATCCTGCTCCTGAACTGGGGAAACTGGTGGATCTGCAGGTGCTGTCCTAGCTGCGGTGCGAGCTGCACCTCTGCCCCTACCGCGACCTCGGTCTCTCGCGGCCTTGATTGGTGGTACTGGTGGCTGTCCATCCTGCCCCGTTGCACGCGTCCTCACCATCTCTAAGAGAATAGAACAACAGAAATGCAATTACCAGAATCAAACGATTCGCACGACAATAATTCAAGAATGTGAAATTTCCTAAGGGTTCGGCATCTTCTCGATGATAAGTTCAGACGTCTCCGTACCGATCCGCAAGACTCTACTAACCTACTCATGACTCGTGAGACCTATGTAATCTAGGCTCTGATACCAACTTGTCACGACTCAAAATCTTAACATGTCGTGATGGTGCCTATCGATGGTACTAGGCAAGCTGATTTTTCAAAATACTTTAAATGTTTCAAAACAATAAACCAAAAGCTTGATATGAGAGAGTTTTCATAAAGACATGAGTTAAACTCAAAATACAACGCGGAAAAATAACCCCAAACATCGGGGTGTCATCAAGTCATTAGCAACTAAACAACCAGTCTAAGAAACAGTGTCCACAAGAGTCTGTGTCTAGATGCCAATATAGAAAAGAAAGATAATAAGAAAGGAAAGACAAGGACTGCGAACGTCGGCAGCTACCCCATGAATCTCCATTACTCAACCAGGCACGAGATCAGCGTCCTACATGACCGGATACACCTGGATCTACACATGAAGTGCAGGGTGCAGCGTGAGTACAACCAACTCAGCAAGTAACAAAAATAAATAAGAAACTGAGAAATAGTGACGAGCTATACAATTACTGTTCACTTCAGTAGTTTCAGAAATGAAAGTAGACATGATTGAATTCCGGCAATATAAATTAAGCCAGTTGTACGTTTACTCAGTTCAGATAAATTGGATACAATATTTCTTTCCAGAAGTTTAGAACAATGACATAATTCAACTAAATGTAGCAACAAAGTAAACAAATGCAACCTTTCAGGGTAACAATCACTCAAGCGATCTAAATAGCTCAGACACTCGGCTCTCAGCTCTTAATAATCACACTCAATAGGTACCTGCACTCACTGGGGGTGTACAGACTCCGGAGGGGCTCCTTCAGCCCAAGCTCTATATCACTGCGGCGTGTGTTGCGACCAAACACACTCACGCAAGTATACGCGATCGTCAAGTAATAGAGTAGTGAATAAAGTATCATTCTCACAAAGACTTATTATTAACTTTTGACTAATTCAACTCAAATAACTTATTGATTCAAGCGATTTCTTATAAAATAGATAATTGTCTAATTTACTACCTAAAGATTATCAAGTAATGAAATAATAGAAGTCAACACAACACTTAAATAGTTTTAAAAAACAATCAATGGGAGATAATATTCCAGGGTCACGGGTTATCTAGCAATCATGTTGCATTCTTAGCTTAAAATAACTAATTGATTTATCTGGATTGTTGGTTGACAGGGTTGATATTACTCATAAGAATCTGTCGAGCCCTTACTCGCCTATTCAAGCTAACTTAATACCTATATGTCTATGGAATTAAGATTAACAAGAACGCATTTACAATTCCTGTATTGCAACCGAGCAAGGAAATTAGGTATATGTCTATCCCAATTGCGAATCTTTTCCCCGATGCTCGGGTTTAAGAACTTGCTCTATTTAATTCTATATGCAATCTAGAGTTTTCCACTTTCGAGTTCAACTCTAGATTCGTAAATAGTATTTCACTGTTAGCTATTCAGCAAAATAATTAAAACAGAATTAAATAAACAACCCAATATGATAAAATCAACTTCGTCAAATTAAACTCCAAACATCAACATTCATGTATACCCATGACCCTAGAACAATAGGTTTCTTAGCCACTCATGTTCATACAATCATCAAAAATAATATTTTCAAACATAAAATCAATGAATACTAGTAAAGGGATGGAAGAATTGATCAAATCCTTGCTCGCAAGTGCTTTGCGCCTCCCCCTTCTCTCTAAATCACGTCCCTCCTCTAAAACATAGGTTTAGGTTGGATTTTATATGAGTTGGGGGCGTCTAGGGGTCGAAATAACCGAGTCCTAGTCCAAAAAGGAAACTTCCCGTCTTGAGCGCCCACGCTGGCCCTGGTGCTCAAACTTTTTGGTCTCTGTAAAGTGCGCCACAGCCAGCGCCCCACGCTGGCTATGGCCCTCAAATTTCCATTTTTGCGATTTTGTCCCGATTTCGCTCCAATTCGCGCCCTTTCATCCCAAATTTCGCTCCAATTCGCGCCCTACACATAGAAATACCAAAATTTAGCACAAATAATCATATTAAACATCTCAAATCGTCGAGACATGAGAAAAATATGAGGCGATATATATCAAAATATGCATACATTAAGCCGATTATCAACACCCCACACTTAGACTCTTGCTCGTCCTCGAGCAATGGAACTATATTAACACCTCCAAAGCGTACTTAGCACTATAAAAGAGGACTTCACAATTAATTCAATCAAACACCCTACCTTTTGACTATGATCGATGTCGGCAATTAAGCATGAACACACTAATTTCACATTCTTCCCGTTTTTAAATAGCCCAAGTATACTCAATGTTTTTCAACCAACTCAAGCAACCTCTCCACAACCACCTTACATCAAGAGACGACTCGTTACCACTAAGCATCTGCAACTCACGCACTTACCCAACACAAGAAAGTGTACAACATCACCAATCCGTCATGAGATCAAGTGCCCTCACCACAAGCAAAAGAGTAAATATCAAAGTAGTCCACAAATTTAAATATGTCATTGAACATAAATTAAGGACATCACACAATTTGAACAATATTCTCTCACTCTCACAAAGAATTCATGTGCATCTCGTGGTCGTACCATAAGCTTGCCCGTAGTGTACATCTCTACTAATCTAAGCTAGCTAAATCTAGGATCAATTAGGACTTTAAGGTTGTAATGTAGGCTAAGGGACGGGTAGGATACATTTAGGAATAGTGACTAACCCTCCTATGCACTTTAACACACTACACTCACAATTCAGGCGCAATATCTTCTCAACCCATTCACTTGTCATACACCATAACTAACATAGCCCTCTTTTCCATCAAGCATCTCTATGGATTCACTAGCACAAGTGAGAAGGATTAGGAGGTGTGTCTTTCTACATTATTTGAACTTTTGTTTTCTCTTTCTTGCAAAAATTTTCCTTTTTTTATTTTTTTATTTACACACTCCATATATTGAAGTTTATAAGCTAGTGACCTTTATTCACAATTTTAGTGCACCTTAAGGGCCCTTCTATGGTTCCACTCGAAAGTCACTTCCCAATCTCTCACCTTACTTCTTNAGTCACTTCCCAATCTCTCACCTTAATTCTTCTAGCGACTAAGTGCCTTAGGAGGTAAAGGTTCAACAATCTCAAATTAAGAACAACTAGGAGTATGGCTTGTAATGTGGTTGCCAAAGAAACGGTCTATAGGCTCAAAGGGGCTAGCAATGGGAAAATTTTATTTGTCAGTGACAAGCACCTTTATGGTCAATCAAGAAACGGCTATGTCATCTCCTAGACTAGCACAACTTAATGCTTTCGCGTTGATTAACACACAGGACAAGTTCTAGACTACACACGATAGCACAGAATATCAACAATCCTTACACACACATGGCACTTGACTCACTCAAGATGGTTCTGTGTGACTCTCAGGTTAAGCAGGCATATCAAGTTGAGAATTATTTTAAGCAACACTGCACTAGGTGGCATACAAGTCAATCAACTGAGAAAAAGGCGTGAAAGAGTAGGCTACTTAATTTACTTGGGCATTACAATTCAAATCATATATGCAGGAAGACAGAGCGCATGCCCTAACTTAACTTTCCAACACCAAACATGTCAACAGGTACCTCGGAGCAATCTCAGTTTTCTCCCTTATCCTACTTCTAAAAACAATAAAACAAAACACCCGGTTCGAGCTACACCCTTGGAAAAGAACCGGCGTCCAAAGAAAAACCAAGGGATACTACCTAAATATCAAAAATAAAACAAAAGAAAATCTTTTTGGTATTTCTAATCAGACTTTAATCCCTCAAGAAAATTGTCCAACAGATCCATCATCGGGAAAAGTCCCAAATTTTTTAGTTTTTATAATCTAGATAATTAGACTATGTTAGTCTTAAACTAAGCTAAAAGATGATAAAAGAGAAGAAAAAAAATAATAACACTAAAAATTATATACAATTCAAGGAGTATTCCCTCCACCCCACACTTAAACAATGCATAGTCCCCGATGCTTAATAAATTCGAAAATAAGGTAAGGTGGAAAGAAAGAACTCCCTGTTAGTAGGAGTCTGCCTCATCAGGATGCCAACCAGCTGCGGCAATGGGCTCATCATCATCTCCAAAAGGTACCAAAGCCATTGGTCCCATAACTTCATCATCATCCGCATCCTCATTATCAGATTCTTCATCAGTGTTTTCATCCTCAGATAGATGAACGGGACTGCCTGGTGCTATGCCCAACATCTCCTTGGACGAACTGGAGAGATCACTTCACAATTGCGTGCGCTCCTCATCTGACACCCCAAGCTTGCTCATAATAACTTTGAGGGATTTGTAAAGATACCTGTTGAAATTTTTGCCCCTCTCATTCCTAGCAGCTTGGGTGAGCTTGGATGTGGGTTCTAGCATGGATGTGATGTCTAACAATGCTGTGGGTGCCTCCACTACCTCATCATAGCCAGGGTACTCTGGTACCCCACGAGAGAGCATGTATTGTGTTAAGGTGTTGCCAAAAAACAAACCTTTTTATCCTTCATCCAAAACTGGTGCGGGTCATCTCCCCAAGCATGAGCTCACCCATATTCATGGGGCGCCCGGTCATCAAAAAGTAGATCACGCACACTCGAGCTCGAGTGCACTCAGTATTATGTTCAACGGGCATTAATCTAGCTTGCATAAAGTTTTGCCAAACCTTGGCCGTTTTGTTGAAGTCAAAACAGAGAATTTCAAGGTGAATATTTCCCTTAGTTCGCGTCCATTTTGCATTAGAATCAACGCCACAAAGTGTGTGACGTATTGCTTGGTAGTTTGGACTTTTGACGAACTTTCGAAGCCTTCGTGGATTAGGACTATCAACTCCCAAACAATGACACAAGGCTTCCCTATCCATTGGAATCTCCTTTCCTCTGACCCACGACATGTCACTTTTCCTGTTCCAGTTGGCATATAACTCTCTTACCATGCTGAGATTTGCCGGGCCCGGACATTCGAGGAGCTTATCCATCTTCTTTTCAATCAATGTAGCAAGTACATCTGGGAAGTTCAGTTCTAAAGCTTTCACATTTATCCCCATTTCAGGCACATAACTCCCATATGGAACAAAAGTATCATGCCATTTGATGGCATCATCCCGAACGAGTTCCACTCGAGGCCGTGGTGGCCTCATAGACCCGCTAGCCTGTTGCTTTCCCTTGGCTTGTCGGGAGGAGCTCTCGCCTTGCTTGCGTTTCTTTGGCGGGGGAGCAGTAGTGGAGGACTTCCCCACCCCTTGTCCTTTAGCGGCATCGTCACGAGCCATAGCAACCTACACATGATAAACACAAAGATGAAAATGAATCAAGAGATGTTGCCTAAGGTCATCGTGAGAGGCAAGATGACCCCACACTTAAAAGCTAAGTCTATGTATAAGCGAATCATAATATTGATTCAATGTGCACCAATGTGTCATCACAAGGCTATAGGTACTTAGACTTCCCTATGCCATAAAATTCAATTAGTCTAACATGGCCGTAACTTAACTATAGTGCAAGCATAACTAAGCTAAAGTCTACATTACTACACTATTTTAGTACACTAACTACAACGTACAAAAGTTTAAACCAAGAGACAATACCCCCACAACACCCCCACACTTCACCCAAACTCATATACAACTACACTTTGCTACTTAGACTTCACCGGTGTTCAAATTTGCTCTCTTAAGCATTTTAACAAACACCTTGTGGGCATCAATTGTGCTCTTCTATTTCAACAATGGTGTTGGAAGGTGGGCCTCCCAAATTTACATGAAGTAGAGGGAATTAGAGTTTACTACTTCAAACACAACTACGCAACCAAAGTTTTGCACCAAATTCGTGTATAATCATTCCACCCACAATAACATCCAAATATGTTTAAGAAACCTAGGGTGTTGGAGGATTGGGGGAGAAAGAAGACTACACTACTCTAAGAACTTCCCAAATACAAGAAAAGAGATAACAAGAAAAACATACCTTAGAGTCTTGAGATGGAATTGAGCAAGAGATATTGAAGAATATTAGAATTCGAGAGAAAAGGGGAAAAAGAAGAAGAAATCGTGTGTTTTGAAGAATAGGGGGTTTTGGGTTGGGTTGTCCTAATTTAGGTGGGGGAATGGGTTTGGGTAATTGGGTATGGGTTGGGTTGTGAGTGTATATGGGTAATTGGGTAGGGTATTTTTAATTAAATAAAGAAAACAAAAAATAAAAACAAAAATGACTTACCTGGACCGCCAGCCCAGCGCCCCACGTTGGGGCTGGCGCTGAAGCGTCGCGGGTACTGTAAAGTGCGCCCTAGGCAGCGTGGGGCGCTGGCCTGGGCGCTCACTTCGCCGATTTTTTGTTTTTCAATCCCGACTATACGAGAACTTAATACATACATTACACACATTCCACATCGTTTAAACCTACAAAGAAAACAAATTATGGCCTACAAAAGAAAAAAAAACTATGCTTCGAAAGCGGTAAAAATTGGGCTGCCTCCCAACAAGCGCCTAATTTAATGTCGCGGCACGACTCAACACATGTTTAAGCATCTTCTAAGTCCACTGAGGTCTTGTGACGTGCAATGTCACTACCCCAATAATGTTTTATTCTCTGGCCATTTACCAAGAAGGTACCACTTGATCTCGTATCACGCAGTTCCACCACTCCGTGAGGCCTCACACTTACCACAACAAAAGGACCTGCCCAACAAGACTTAAGCTTTCCAGGGAATAGCTTCAACCTTGAATTGAACAAGAGAACTTCTTGACCCGGCTCAAACTCTCGATGTTGAATGTGCTTGTCATGCCACCTCTTCGTCTTTTCTTTATATAATTTGGCATTTTCATATGCGTGCGATCGAAATTCATCAAGCTCGTTGAGTTGCAGCAACCTATTCTCACCAGCTGAGTCCATATCCATATTTATCTTTTTGATCGCCCAATAAGCTTTATGTTCAAGCTCAACGGGCAAGTGGCATGCCTTCCCATAAACCAACTTGTACGGAGAAGTACCTATGGGAGTCTTGTATGCAGTTCGATATGCCCATAATGCATCATCCAGCTTCCCTGCCCAGTCTTTTCTATTTCCACTTACTGTTTTCTCCAGAATCTGCTTTACTTCTCTGTTTGAAACTTCTACTTGACCACTCGTTTGGGGATGATAGGCAGTGGAAACTTTGTGCTTAACTCCATA
>AWOL01S0017578.1:0-30363 GCA_000715115.1 Nicotiana otophora
TATTTTTCCCTTTACAAGTGGGGAGGCAAAGGAGGCCTATAGAGATTTTTGTTTTTGGTTTCCTCGGTGTCTGGTGTCCGGTATCCGGTATTCGCATTGGAGCCCGACTATATTTGGATTAGCACCGCGTAGGGCCCAATTTGGAGGGAAGCACTCCCTACCAAAGTTTTTACCATATCCAAAATTCGAACCTGAGACCTCATTTTAAGGGAAGAGCAACCTGATCCGCTGCACCACATCCTTTGGTGGTGAGGCCTATAGAGATAGAATCACTGCAGATGAATTTCCACTGGCTCTGAATTTAAGATTGTCATTTACGCTGATGTCTAAGATTATCATTTACTCTAATATCGTTTTGGCTGGACAAGAATGTAAGTCAAGAGTATGAAACATTTCCGATTATGAGCTAGGAAAGGGAATAAGGGAAAGGGCAAGGAGAGGAGATAAGATGGGGTTGCCGCACAAGGATTAGCAATGTGATTCGAACTTTCACGTCAAATTAAACTTTGATACAAGCTACTTTTAACACAAGAAATTGCTACTTAGAGTTAAAAAATGAAATAATAATATTAATGTATAGCATACTAAAAGAAACTATATGGACGATTTAATTAGAGTTTCCAAATATTGTGTGTAAACATTAGATATTCAATCAAGTGGTCAAACGTCATATGACCTTGATAAACGAGTTAATCTCATTTTAATCTCGTTAGAGTTTTCACACGTTATCTATAGACATTATGTTCGTCTTTTAAGAGAAAGTTCAAGAATAATGTCACGTAAACGAGTTGATAGAGGAACATAAGACTTTAAGGCTAACCAAAAAATGAAATGACTTTAACGGCCTCATTTTCATAATAGTATCAGTTTGTTTTAGACACTTTGCTTCAAAATGTTATTTTCATCCTTTTTAATATTTAAACCTTTTTAACCAAAAGTATTCAATTAAGCCAAATCGAACGATAAAACTACAATGTTTTTGGTGTTGGCTGCATTTAATACTTGAACACCCCCATCACATGAAACACAAAAATAGGAAAAGACACTACGAAGTCATGAAAACTTAATCGTAATCTATTTAACAATTTATATGAAATTAATAGATTTATACAATGCTTTTAGAGCTAATAAATTACTTACTAAGGCCATCTCCAACGCTGCTGCATTTTGCCATAATGCAGTCAGTTTTTGGAGAAATTTGGCTCCAATGCTGCTGCATTTTTTGCTGCAAAATGGGAACCCTCCAAATTTGGAGTGACACTATTTATCTCCTCCATTACTATTTCCTATTACTTTATTATTATTTTTATTATTTAACTCTTTTAACTTAACTTTTTATATATACCTAATTATGTTTATGTAATATCTTTATAATGTTAGTTTTACATCTTAATTTTGACGTATAATTTTGATAAATTAATTTTCGTGCATTTATTATTTTTATGTAAAATTGTAAGTTAATTTTATTATATATAAGTTATAATTGTACAAAAAATATATAATCATCTCAAGAAATAAATGGTGCAAATACAAAATATTAGATGTTGCTAAAATTGAAAGGTGCGAGTATAAAATATTAGATGTTGCTAAAATTAAAAAGTAAAAATTGAACCCTTGTGCAAGGAAAAGAATATGATATGGGTTATTATTTAGCTAACAGTATATATCCAAAATGGTCAACCCTTGTGCAAACTATTCGTGACCCACATTCACCACAGAAGAAATATTTCGCGATGAAACAAGAATCATGTCGAAAAGATGTTGAACGTGCATTCAGAATTTTGCAAGCTCGTTTTGCAATTGTTGCAGGACCATCACGTTTTTGGAGAAAAAAAATAACACTGCATGTATTATACTGCACAATATGATAATCGAGGATGAGTGTGATGTTAATGCACCAATTCAAAATGATTGAGAATGTCCACCTCCAACGGTTAGAAATGGTAGTAGATGAAGATCACCGATTTGAAATTTTTTTAGCTCGACCCAAAAACATTAAGAACAAAGATACTCATTTTGCACTTGGGATTGCATTAATAGATCATTTATATGAATATACTAGAGGTGAAAATTGAATATTCATGTAGTATTTAATATGAATTTTACCATAATATAATATGCATTTAATTATCTTGTATCTCAATGATTTTACTTTTATTTGAATTATCCGTTAATATATATAATCTATAATATTTGCTACAAATTATATTATCTAAATTTTTATGGTATAAAATAATTTTATATTAAATGGTTATATAAGAAAGGAATATAAATTATATGTGATGAATATATATAGAAAAGAAAAAAAGATAGAATTTCTTTATTAGAAATAAGAAAATAAAATTTAAACAAAAGATAATAATATAATATTGAAGAGAGAGAAGAATATAAAATGGAATATTTTTTGGAGTAAAAAATGGAGTAATGGTTGGAGTAACTTTACTTCATTTTGGAGGAGAAAATGGAGGCAAGAGTTGGAGATAGCCTAAACGCATTAAATCTAAACAGGACCACGAGTGTTAAAAAGAAGAGTGCAGCATACCAGAACGAAAATAAATTGGCCTTATAGTGTAATCATTGTCGTTAAGGAATTTAAGTCTCTCACTTAATCGGTGCAGGGATAGTTATAGAATTACTCCAGTATTTTACAAAGTCAACGAAATTAAAGTACCGACAGTTAACTCAAATTTCTCACAAGAATAAAATATTATAAGTTGCAGAAATGTAACGACCCGACCTGTCGTTTTACTTTTTAGATCCTTGTTCTCCTAATTAAAACTTTTCGTACATGCTTTTACTGTTTTTATGACTTGCGGGGATGGTTGGTTCGGGTTTGGAAGGGTTTGGGTTGAAATCGGAACACTTAGTTCCTTAATAGTGGCCCATAATGGCCAAGTTTGACTTGAGTCAACGTTTGCTTAAATGACCTTGAAACTAAAATTTGACGGTCTCAATAGGTTTGTATGATGATTTTGGATTTGGGCGTGTGTTCGGATCGGGTTTCGGATGACCCGGGAGCGTTTCAGCGCTTAATGTTGAAAGTTGGCGCATTGAATTTTTTTTCAAGTTCTTTAAGTTTGGGTTTGAACAGACTTTGGTATTATCGGGGTCGGATTTTGATTGCGGATGTGGGAATAAGTCCGTTATGTCATTTATGACTTGTACGCAAAATTTGGCGTCATTCCGAGTTGATTTGATAGGAATCGGACGCGCGGAAGTGTTTCTAGAAGTTCTTGAATTTCATGATTGAATACATGCGATTTGGCATCCGATTCATGATTCTAGATGTTATTTAGGTATTTTGATCGCGTGAGCGAGTTCGTATAAAATTTTTATATTTGTGTGGATGTTTGGTGTGGAGCCCCGGGGGGTTCGGATGAGTTTCGAGCGCGCTCAGAGTGTTGGAGGAACTTCAGTTTTCTGGTGTCTGGTGTGGTGTTGCAGGTCTCGCAACTGCGAGGTTTTGTTTGCATTTATGAGGAGGGATCCACATTTGCGAGGTTGGGGAAAACACTAAGGGGTTTGCATTTGCGAATAATTTTCGCCTTTGCGATCTGCCCATCATCGTATTTACAAAGTTTTTGGTCGCAATTACGACCTTCACAGAGATGGGCAGTCTTCGCATTTACAATTCTTTTGTCGCATTTGCGAACAAGATGTCGCAAATGCGACATCTGTGACTGGAGCAAGGGCTTTAAATTACAGGACTTAGCTTCATTTCCCTCATTTTTTACTTGGTCTTAGGCGATTTTGAGAGCATTTTGTGAGGAATTTCACCAAGATCAAGAGGTAAGTAATCCCTATCAATTCTTTAGCTAAATACGCGAACTACAAATAGATTAAACATGAAAAGATTGTGAAATTAGTGGGATTTGATTTTGTGAAAAAACTAGGGTTTAGGTAAAATTGGGATTTGATCATGGTTGTGGTGGTAAAAATTGGAATAAATTATATATTTGAGTTTGGGAGGTCATGGGTAACTTTATATTCAAAAAATTCCGGAATCCGGGCACGTGGGCCCAGAGGTAAATTTTAGGAATCTTCCAAATTAGATTGAATAATTACTCTAATATCTAAATTATGAACTTTTGAGTATATATTGATTAATTTATATAATATTTGGTTAGTTTCAGATTGTTCGACACCGACTTGAGGCTTTTAGGGTAATTTGGGGACCGGAAAGTGAACTTTGGAATAAGGTAAGTCTCTTGCCTAACTTTGTAAGAGAGAATTTACCCCATGGGTGTTTTAAATTACTATTTGCTACTGATTGCGGGTGCTACGTACGCACAAAGTGACGAGAGTCCGTGCGTAGCTACAAATCATGCTTATGTCCGGGTAGTTTTAGGACTCTATCATGTAATACTTATATTAATAACACTCTACTTGTTAATTTAAGTGCTTAAATTATATTGAAATTTTATAAAGGATTCGTGAAGACCGAGTTTCATTTACTTTGAATTTTGGCTGGTTACTTGACCGCTAGTAGAAATTGTGCCTCCTTGTGTATTAGTCTTGTAGTAGCCGTTAAATCAGAGTTCGTAGATTATTCTCTCTTCTTGTGGAGCGGGCCGAACGCCTCAGCAGTATAATAGATGCATCTATGGTTCGCGCCGGTCGACCCTCGGCAGTGTACATATTATTCTGGATTGGGTCGTATGACCTCGGCATAAATCGTGCGTGATAATGCTCGGAGTCCGATTACGCTTGATGTTACTTTCATGACTTGAGAAATTATAATTCACTTGATAGCCCGTATTTGTTGAAGTTAGTATGTGCTAATTGGATATTTTAAATTGACTTCTAGTTAAAGAATTACTTATTTACTGTTCATTATTTCGTTATTATTATTGATGTATTCTACACCTATGTAGATTTTCTGTATTTCATTTATTGGCCAATAGTAAGTGTCGATGTCGACCCCTCGTCACTACTTCTTCGAGGTTAGACTAGATACTTATTAGGTACATGTTGTTTATGTACTCACGCTACACTTCTGCATTAATTGTGCAGGATCTGAGGCAGGTGCATCTGGCGGTCATTCAAGCGCATACCCCCGTTACCCCGAGATATAGTGGTGAGCTGCTCTCCGTGTCCGTTCTGCAGCGCCGACAGTCTCTCTTTTGCATTTATTTTCTGTCTATCTTATTCCAGACAGTAGTATAGGTGATTTTGTATATTCTACTAATTGCTCATACACTTATGCCACCGGGTTTTGAGAATATTCTAGCAGACACTTTGAGTATTAAATTCACCTTATTTACTCTTTCGTTTGTTTATGCTTTACTTTACTATAAATTCCTACTAATCATTCTCTTAATAAATAAAATTAACTACTTTGAAATTTTTAAAAAGAACAAATATATGATTAGTTCACTGTTGGCTTACCTATCATCGATGTTAGGCGCCATTACGGCCTATAGGGGAAATTGAGTCGTGACAAGAAAGCCATAAGAGAAAAAGAGATAGAGTTCTGATGTGTTATTCGTTTTTTGGAGCGGCAACATATATTTTATAATGCCTTTTTTTTTTATGTATGTTCAATTAACGGACAAACCCTTTCATAAAAGACAACTTTTAAAACTCAACAGTCATCTTATTTAAAATTTGTTAATATTGTTTTAGGAAAATAAATATACTTATAATGAAAATAAATATTGATTAAACAAGATAACTGAATCTTGGCAATTAATAATATAGTCATACTTTTATTGTACCTTCTTTAATTTTATTTTTCCAATGAGGGGCACGCTTCCTCCTCCCAAAAGCTAAGCCGTCAACACTAACTAATCTAACAAAGAGACCATATTCCTTTGGAATAATTTGGCCAGTAATTGGGGCACTGATAGCTTTTCCAATTTTTTGTTTTAATATTCAATGCGGTCTGTGGAATAACTGATCTACATTTGGTTTGCAGTATTTATTTGCTCTATATACTATCAGGCGTAATGAAAAATTGATACAAAACAGGAAAATTACTTTTTTCTTGTGTGAAAAGGAGGACGATATTAGGTGACTGAATTGATACTCGCTTTATTTCATACATAAACTTGCAAAACGAAAGAATTATTAGAAAATGACATTGTACAGGCGCTCTCAAAATAATATAATAACCGAAAAAATATAGATTTTTTGTATGTTATATACAAAAAAATATACAAATTTTATATACTTTTACAACTATCGGATATAAATAGATTCGGTCGGGAGCTAAAAGTGATCTTTGCCCGAAATTGTTCCCTTCAATTTTATCGTCTCTTTCTATTTTAGGATGATTGAACTTCTTTCTGTTGCGGTGGTCAATACTAATAGGAGCATTTTGTTAACTTCTCATAATATCTGTTATATAGGAAAGAAATGGAATACAAGGAACCGCTTTTTACATTAAAAACAAAGTTCAAATTCCGAAATTAACTAAAGCAAAAGAAGAAAAAGCTGGCACAAACGATATCTTCAGTTAAACCATACCTTAATTAGCTAGAAAGAAGAGATTAGAGAATAAATAACAAAAGAGAGCATATCCTCATCAAAACTATATCGAAAAGCTGGCACAGACGGGGTCCTCATTAGTCACTAAACCAAACCGAAATTATGAAGAGATTCGAGACTAAATAACAAAATAAGCATATATATATATATGTATATATATACAGTAGTAGTTTTTTGTCACTTAAGTGGGATACAGTTATTACTCAAATCTTATTCAACAACTAACTGACATACTAATCTCCTTCATAGTGTCCTCCCCCCCTCCCCCCCACAAAAAAAGAAAATACCAAACCGAAAATTCTAACAATTTCCACCAATATGACTCTAATGGAGGTAGAGGATAATAGTTCTACCAAAACATTATATTTAGCTTTAAAGACAATTGACGTCGTCACTAAATAAAATTATAGTTCGTGAGGAATTCGATTCGTCGGTATTAAAGGGCTTTTTAGCCACGACGTGATACTTTTAACTACAAATGTTTTACATTTTTTCGAGACAGATGCATTCGTCACAAAAACTAGGCATTTGGGAACGAAAACAAATTTCGTCCCTAATATAACTTGATTTCGCGATGAACCACAAAATTATCTTTGTATACTTTTAGTGAGCAGTGTTTTCGGGACGAAAGATTGACGGATTATTTTTTATCACAAAAAAAATATGACTTTTAAGTGACAAAATAATTCGTGATTGATAATCAGATTTGTTGTAGTGTTGGAGCTACACCGGTTTTCATATTAGTCTTTTCTTTTTATCATTTGAGGATAAAGTTGTCTAATTCTAGTTCATTATCCATTTCATCTGAAACATCCAAGTAATTTAGTAAAGAGGTTTCATATGTGATTTATGTAATGTTGGCGGCAAGTTTGTAGAATACCTACAATTAACGTAGATAACGTAATGTATCCTACTATTATTATTTTTTTTGACAGTAAAGATATTCCTTTTGATTCATAATATAAGGAACTAAAGCAAAAATTTCCCAATCACCTCACAGTATTTAAGTGCACGAACTGTCATCGATCACTTGAATGTCAAAAAATTTCCAAGACTTGAAATCAGAAAGTTCCTCTACATTAACAGCTCAGCTCTTGGCTGCCAACTTTTCTTTGGCTTCTCGGATCTTTAAAACCTTCTTCAAAATTTTCTGCTCTTCCACTAAGAAAGCTCGAACAACCGTCTCTCTCACTGCTCCTCCAGAGAAGGGGTTTTGACGACACAGTATTGGTTCGATTTGGTAGCATATAAAGCTGTAAGCAAGTCTCTCTCTCTCTCTCTCTCTCTCTAGACAGAGGCTTGAATGTATCATACTATTGGTTTTGACTAGTAACGTAACTAACCAGATTCTTAATGGCTACATGCATGCAGTGCAGCAAAACAGACATTAATTATCTGAAGCTATGACGTGGCTGATTGTTATAACCGTTTGGTTAACTGTCTTAACATTTACTGGAGAAAGCCAACAACCACGTGCAATAGTTGCACAGGATGGGTCAGGAGATTTTACTACTATAACGGGTGCAATTTTTGCATCTCCAAACCATAGTGTACAGCCATACTACATAAAAGTAAAAACAGGAACTTACCATGAATACGTTCAAATTGAAAAATGGAAGACCAATATAGTTCTAATCGGTGAAGGGACAGAAAATACAATAATAACGGGGAATAAGAGCTTTGGTGGTGATGGCATCCAGACATTATACACTGCAACAGTTAGTAAGTCGATCGATCTATGGTTTTTATTTACTCACTAATATATTACCTTATTTAGATTTCATAATCACTCACATTATATTGTGCTTTATTTTCACTTTTAAGGTGTCAAAGGGCAAGGCTTCACAGCCCAAGACATCACTTTTAGGAATGAAGCTGGACCATGGAAGTATCAAGCCGTAGCATTAGTGGCCGAAGCTGATTACATTAGCTTCTATAGGTGCCGTTTCGAGGGGTATCAGGATACCCTGTACACAAGATTTGGCAAACACTTTTATAGGGACTGTCAAGTATTGGGCACCATAGACTTCATATGTGGACACGCAACTGCAGTGTTCCAAAACTCCATTATTGAAGTGCGCGCGCCAATTCCTGGACAGTTTAATACAATCACAGCACAGAAAAGAGAAGAAGAGGGTGAAGCAACTGGAATTGTGTTGCAAAATTGCACAATAAAAGCAACACCAGAATTGGAGAAAATGGGTAAAAATGTTACAACGTATCTAGGACGACCATGGGGTAATTACTCAAGAACAGTGTTTATGCAAAGTGACATTGACCTTTTAATAAATCCAAACGGATGGATAGAGTTTACAAATGAGACCCTAATTCGCCCATATTATCTGGAATACATGAACAGGGGAGAAGGTGCAAATACTATGGGACGTGTGAAGTGGGCAATCATCACTAGTGATCCAAAAATTGCATCGAACTTCACCGTTAGGAACTTCATAAACGGTGATAAATGGATTCCCTTCACTATTCCGTATTATTTAGATCTAGCTTAGCTTGAATTATGTGTATGGGTAAAAATTTATTTATTTGTATTCGGTGTGTGTAAATACATTATGTACGTATAAGTTGTGTGTAAATACATTATGTACGTATACAAAGCTTCTTTTGCTATATTTCTAGCTCGTTAAGTTTATTGATGAGTTGACCAACAATAGTAAAAAGAAAGAACTAATAATAAAGTAGGATTAAAGAGTGCGTTTCTATTTTAAACATCATCTTTTTATTTATTTTATTTCAAGGGAGTCAAATCCACACATTTTATGGGATAGTCGATAAGCAAGACCTTCTAAGATGAATGTTTGGAAAATCATCTTTGTTTGATTTTTCTTTAGTTCACTTTTCTTTTTGACCTATAATCAATCGCTTAACGACATAGTAATAGCCGAAAAAGGAATTGTTTTCGAACAGGTTTCTCTCTTTTCTTTTTGATACAGCAAAGCATCTTTTATTCGATACAATTAGAACTAACATGATTTTGGGAATGAAAATTAGCATGATAACCCACAGCTTTATGACCAAAATTGCATTCAAGTTCGTACAGTACGTACTACATATTCCCTTCGTTTCATATTATTTGGCATAGTTTGGAGTACGAAGGTGTTAGGACCCAAAATTTGCATGTCGTGATGACGCCTATCTCACAACTAGGCAAATCGATAACTTCAATAAATCACAATTTCTTTTATGTTTGAAAACACAATAAATAAATTATAAATATAAAATCCCACAAACTTTTGATACAAAATACTGTCTTTATACAATACACTCCCCAAATCCGGTGTCACTGAGTACATGAGCATCTAAATGATAACATAGTCTGACTGATACAAACACTGTCTGGAAATGTAGAATAATACAAATAACTGAAAGGAAAGAGAGTCAAGGTCTCCGAACGCCAAGCAGCTACCTCGATAGTCTCCAACAGATGAAATTCTGAAATCTAGCAACCGCCGTATCCGGAAATACCTGGATCTGCACACGAAGTGCAGTGTAGTATGAGTACAATCGACCCCATGTACTCAAAAAGTAATAAGACTAACCTTTAGGCTGAAAGTAGTGACTAGCTTAATAGGTACACTAGTATAGAAATAACAATACAGAAATGTAGGCATGCTTACAAGTTCAACAGTTAAACTCAGTACAACTAAAATATATCAATTCTCAATGATATCAGGAATATGACATCTCTATATCTACATGCCAATGTACGTGCTGTATGTGATGCACCTCAGTGGAAAACCTCATGTACTCACACTCACAAAATACTCAATCACCCAGTACCGTATATGGCCAATTCAACCGAGGGAAGATCCATCTCATATATATATATATATATATATATATATATATATACACACACACACACAACTAACACTACTATAAATTTGGCAAAAACCAACCAAGGTCAACCGACCAACTTTGGTCGGTCAAAAAGCCGACCAAAGTTGGTCGGTTTTTCAAAATATTTTTTTTAAAATTTTTTATTTATGAAACCGACCAACTTTGGTGGGTTTTCTTTGGCGCAAAAATGCGAAAAATTATTTTTGTGTCCCGCAAAATTTATTTTTCAAGAAACCCACCAACTTTGGTCGGTTTTTTAATTAAAATAAATAAAAATTAATATTAAAAAAACGACCAAAATTGGTCGGTTAATTCGGCCGGTCATTTAAAAAAACCGACCAACTTTGGTCGGTAATTTTACTTTTTAATAAAATCAACCAACTTTGGTCGGTTTTTTAATTAAAATAAATAAAAATTAATATTAAAAAAACGACCAAAATTGGTCGGTTAATTCGGCCGGTCATTTAAAAAAACCGACCAACTTTGGTCGGTAATTTTACTTTTTAATAAAATCAACCAACTTTGGTCGGTTTTTTAATTAAAATAAATAAAAATTAATATTAAAAAAACGACCAAAATTGGTCGGTTAATTCGGCCGGTCATTTAAAAAAACCGACCAACTTTGGTCGGTAATTTTACTTTTTAATAAAATCAACCAACTTTGGTCGGTTATTTTCTTGTGAAAATACAATTAAAGAGTATAAATAAAATAAAAGACAGTCTTAAAATAAAATGCACCAATGGTCTAGTGGTAGAATAGTATCCTGCCACAGTACAGACCCCGGTTCGATTCCCAGATGTTGAATCTTTTGATTACATAATTAAAATACCGACCAACTTTGGTCGGTTATTTTCTTGTGAAAATACAATTAAAGAGTATAAATAAAATAAAAGACAGTCTTAAAATAAAATGCACCAATGGTCTAGTGGTAGAATAGTATCCTGCCACAGTACAGACCCCGGTTCGATTCCCAGATGTTGAATCTTTTGATTACATAATTAAAATACCGACCAACTTTGGTCGGGTTTTTTTGCAATTTGTTTTTGAATTTAATTGACCGACCAAAGTTGGTCGGTAATTTCCGACCAACTTTGGTCGGTATGGCTTTCCGACCCTTAAAATACCGTTCACACGTAAATGGTCACGTTTTGGTCGGTTATTGGCCATTACCGACCAACGTTGGTCGATTTTTACCGAATTTCTAGTAGTGTAACAGTCAGTCACTCAGTACTGTATAAGGCCAATCCAGCCCAAGAAAAATCCATCCCCGATTATAAATAATTCGGAAAAGATCCATGTCTAGGGAATTCATCCCAATTATAAATAAATGAGGCAACTCCATGCCCTAGGAAGTCCATCCCAAACATAAGATCATCTGCGCTTACTGTGGGGGGTGCAGACTCCAGAGGGGCCCCTTCAACTCAAACGCTATATAAAGCCGATATGGCCTACTGCAGCGTGCAGTCCGATCCCATAATAATAAATCCTATAAGGCCTGTTATGGCGTGCAGCCCCGATCCATATAATAATATTAAATATAAAGCCAAAATGGCCTGCTGCGGTGTGCAACTCGATCCCATAAATATTCTCACAATGGATGAACATGACTAAGTATGAGATTTAAATTTTAAATTAATTAATTCAACATCAACACAACCTTGTGGGTACCAAAATATCGGCACGTAGCCTAAACATGATCTTTAATACGAGCCCCAGCTCAATTTCTCTAACACGTGAGGAACATGTTAATAATGACATGATTATTTGATTATGCAACTCTACAAAATTTATTTAAGCCACAGTTTCTATGGTGCACGCCCATACGCCCATCACCTAGCATGTGCGTCACTTTCAGACAATTCATATAACACGTAATTCAGAGATTCATACCCTCAGAACCAAGTTTAGAAGTGTTACTTACCTCAAACCGTGCAAGTTATTTATTACAATATGCCTTGGCCTCGCGAATCGGCCTTGGAATGCCTCGAATCTAGTTACAATTAATTTGATACAGTCAATACAAATTATAGGAATTAATTTCATATGAAAATACTAATTTTCCAAAAAAATCCGAAATTTAACTCAAAACTCGTTAGTGGGGCCCACGTCTCGAAACTCGACAAATTACAAAATATGAACGCTCATTCAACCACTAGTCCAATCATACCAAATTTATCAAATTTCGACATCAACTCGACCTCCAAATCTCAAATCTTATTTTCAAATCCCTAGGCTCAATTCCTCGAATTTCAACTTAAAAAATACGTAATCTAGTTGAAATACTCAATGATAATTCAATATTATTGACTAACAATGATCATAAGTGACTTACCTCAAGGTTTTCCGTGAATTCTCTTAAATCAATTGCCTCACCCCGTGTTTGAAATGTCCAAAAATGCGAAACTCTCGGTCCCCTTTATTTTTGTAATCTATCTAGTGCTTTTGCTTCTGCGGCATTTTTAGCCGTATCTACGGTCACGCTTTTGCGGTTAAGTTTCCGCTTCTGCGATAGACCTTCGCTTCTGCAGACTCACTTCTACTAAGAAGCGTCCGCTTCTGCGGTCCCATCCTTCCTTAGCCCAGGCCGTATCTGCGACCATTTTGTCGCTTTTGCGGTCACGCTTCTGTGAGGTTTCGTCCGCTTTTGCGGACCTCATGCTTCTACGATGCCAGGCTCTCTTCTGCGTGCTCTCACATGCGAGCTAAATTCTGCAGGTGCAATTGCAATAGAAGGCCAAAATTTTCAGATTTTTTCTTAAGTCCAAATTTGATCCGTTAACCATCCAAAATTCGCTCGAGACCCCCGGGACGTCAACCAAATATACCAACAAGTCATAAAATATCATACGAACTTAATCGAGGCCTCAAATCATATCAAACAACGCTAAAATCACGAATCATACCCCAATTCAAGCTTAATAAAACTAAAAAATTTCAACTTCTACATTCGATGCCGAAACCTATCAAATCAACTCGATTGACCTCAAATTTTGCACACAAGTCAAAAATGACATAACACACTTATGAAAAGTTTTAGAATTGGATTCCCAACTCTGTCACGACCCAAAATCCATTAAAGGCCGTGATGGCTCCGGAAACCACTATCAGGCAAGCCAAACATAAATACTTAATTTGGTTCTCATTTTAATATTTTTGCAGTCATATCTTCCTTCAATTAAAATATAAAAGATGGAATTCACAGTGTAAATAATAATATTCTTAACAATTTCAATACACAACAACCTATAATCACCCCAAAACCGGGTGTCATAAGTGCATGAGCATCATCTAGGAATGTAAAATAAAATACAGCATCTGTCCGGAATACAAATTTGGACAGGAGAAATATAAATACTCTGAAGGAGACTTTGCCGGATGCGGGTCATAATATGGAATGCAGCTCACGTAAGTCCCCCGCATGCATACACGCCTCTGCTCTCACAAGGCCACTAGTCACATATGTACCTGCACAAAAATGTGCAGCAAGTGTAGTATGAGTATGTAATCAACGTGAACCTAGTAAGTATCTAGCCTAACCCCAAAGGAATAGTGACAGGGTGTATACATCGACACACACTAGTGGTCCAATAATATCAGGTACAGTAAAGAGGTAAGTAAATATGAGGCAGAATAAATAAATGAGATAAATAAGTATAAATCACGTGGTACAAATCCCCCTCTTTACGAGGAACTCAAGCTCTCCTTTAGAAATTCTCTCCTTAACCAGAGCAAGTATATAGATATAGTGGATCTCATCTGATAGATTGTCATAACTCAAATCGGAAAAACTCACAGATACACTAGCTTCTTGCCAAATATTACGCACGATTCCATGAGGATATGATTTAGGAAATGCCAAGGCGTATGGCCCGATCCAACATAAATATTTAAGCTATGCACTGTCGAGGGTCGAACGACACGAACCATAGATGCATATATTAAACTGCCGAGGCGAACGACCCGTTCCCATGAGAGTGTGTTAGATAAATCCTGCCGAGGCGATCGGCCCGATCCCATAAGAGTGAAATACATAATCCTTCCAAGGCGAACGACCCGATCCCATAAGAGTGAAATACATAATCCTTCCAAGGCGAACGACCCGATCCCATAAGAGTGAAAGACATAATCCTGCCGAGACGAACAACCCGATTCCATTAGAATAAGAAGCTTTGACGGGTCCTTGACCGCACTCATGAATAAACGTGTGAATTGTAATTTCTTTAACAAAAACCCTTCAATGAAGTGTGTGTGTGTGTGTGTGTGTGTGTATATATATATATATATATATATATATATATATATAAAATGAAAACATGCCGTAAGAGGAGTAAAGTTATTCGGTAACTAATCATGAACTCGTGAACCCTTTACAATAGCAAGTCTAGTCTCGAGTAGAAATGTAAAACAAAAGAATTTAATAGGCAAGAAAATGCTCAAATAGTGCAGCTACATCATGATGTGAACCTAAGACTACCTGGACAATAACATGAATGTAGCTACGTATGGGCTCTCGTCACCTCGCGCATACATAGCCCCCACAATAAGTAGCACATATCAACATACAACACCTAGGGGTATTTCCCCCCCTCACAGAGTTAGACAGGAGACTTACATCGTCTCAAAGCTTACTTTCCGGTCCACAATTGTGCTTTAAATCCTCAACTCGGTGCCAAACGATCGAAGATAGTCAAATGTTATATAAAATAGTCAATACATGCTCAAGAGTTCACATCTTAGCTATTAAAGAGATTTTCCAACCCAAATTGAAGAATTCCTAAAATTCTCCCCGGGCCCACGTGCTCAGATTCCAGAAATTTTCGAAGATAACCACTACCCATAACATCATGAACTCAAATATATGATTTGTTCTCAATTCCATGCGCTAATTCGTGGTCAAAATCCAAAAATACTAATTCTAGATTTTCTACCAAAATTCCCACAATATTTCCCAAATTTTCATGCTCAAATACATGCATAAACCATGTATTTAACTCACAATATGTGGGGATCACTTACCTCATGAAGGATGATAAAATGGCACTCCAAAATAGCCCCAAGGCCGGCTCCAACGAGAGAAAAGAGGTGAAATGAGCCATAATCCGATTTGGCTAACATATGTATTCTGCCCAGGCGATCTCCGCACTTGCGCTCACTGGACCGCTTCTACGGTTCCGCAGGTGCGGCAAAATGTTCCGCTTCTGCGGAAGTCCCTCGCTGCCCAACCCGCTTCTACGCTAAATTCGCTGCAGGTGCGCATCCGCTTCTGTGACAAATCGTCCTCACCTGCGGACTGCCAGTCCCCCACTCCCTTTTCGCTTCTGCGACTTCCTGGCAGCTTTTGCGGCTCGCACCTGCGGCCAAAGCCTCGCAGGTGCGGTTACACCAGATGACAGCAACTCCAGCATTCCTCCAAGCCCAAACTTGATCTGTTTACCATCCGGAATCCACCCGAGGCCCTCGGGAGTGCAACCAATTATACCAACATGTCTTAAAACACAATATGAACTTAGTCGAGCCTTCAGCTCATATCAAACAGTGCTAAAAACACGAATCACACTCCAATTCAAACTTAATGAACTTAGAAACTTCAAACTTCTACAATCGATGCCGAAACCTATCAAATCACGTCCGATTGACCTCAAATTTTGCACACAAGTCATAATTGACATTACGGACCTACTCCCACTTTTGGAATAAGAATCCGACCCCGATATCAAAAAGTCCACTCTCGGTTAAACTTCTCAAAAACCTTCGAATTTCTAACTTTCGCCAAATGACCCCAAAATGACCTACGGACCTTAAAATCCACTTCCGGACGCGCCCCCAATACAAGAATCAACATACAGATCTATTCCTAGACTCGGAATCCCAAACGGACATCGATAACATTGAAATACACCTTAACCCAATTTTATGAAATTCTTCCAAAGGCCAACTTTCCACAATAGGCTCTGAAACGCTCCTGGGTCATCCATAACCCAATCCGTACATACGCCCAAGTCCAAAATCATCATACGAACCTGTTGGAACCTTCAAATCCCGATTCTGAGGCCGTTTACTCAAAACTCATACTTTAGTCAATTCCTCCAACTTAAGGCTTCTGAAATTAGAATTTTCTTTCCAATTCAACTCCGAACTTCCCAAAATTAAATTCTGACCACACGTACAAGTCATAATACCCGAAGTGAAGCTAATCAAGGCCTCAAACCACCGAACGACGCGCTAAAGCTCAAAACGACCGGTCGGGTCGTTACATTCTCTTCCACTTAAACATACATTCGTCCTCGAACGTGCTAAAAACTACTCTAGAGTTGTCCGAAATCACTGTTCAATAACTCGTGCACCTATCCATGCCACCACAACCCAGTTGGGCAAATTAGCTCGAGTCAATCTGAAGATTCTCTCTTTTATTTGGTCAAATAAGCCTTAGTGCCAAATTCCAACATCCGAAATTCTCCACCAGGCCTATTTGCAACATACGAACATCGTATCAATCACTACACACTACACCAAACACGATTGTATACCCTTACTGAATTCTTGCAATGCACCGCGTAACTCATTTGTCCAAGGCAATATTTCCAAAGCACAACAACTAAAATTTCCACTGACCGAAGCTCGTAGTGTACCTCACGACCAATTAAGCCTTGCTTTAACTCTCGCAATACTGCCACGACAGAGAAGATGTGTAGAAGTCATAACCACCTGCCGAATTACAATTTATGGGTCACTCCTCCCGACAAGAACCATTACCTTATTCTGGACTGAATAACAATATTTACTCTTTAATATGCTTCATATAAATCTAATCGCACGGATTCCATGTCCAATAATCTCGTCTCACCTAGTACAAGCTGCTCAGGCAATAAGACACCTCAGACACTGCCAAAAGTCTCATAGGATGCCATAATGTGCCAATAAGCTACAAACTCGAATGTGATACATAAGGAAACGAACTCTGGAGCGATCTACTCAACCCATACAACTAATTTAAACAACCGAAAAGATGTTATGAACCTTCCTCAAGGAATGAGAAGCAAAACACACTGTAATAGATATGGGAAACTGTACTCAATATCACACTGTTACGGTGTGCAACCCGATCCACACATGATACCGTTGCGGCATGTAATCCGATCCAACCATGCTACCCGTGACGGCATGCCACCCAATCCAAACAACATATCCGTGGAGGCATGCCACCCGATCCAACCATATACCCATAACAGCGTGTCACCCGATCCACACATAATAATCTAAAGAAAACACACATCGAGCCGTAACACTTATACTCACGAAATGCCTGAATATCAACCATAAGCACGCCAAGTGCATAATACAAATCTTGGGGAGACGGAGATACATGATCTGCATCTCGAGAGCCATCTTGCTCACATAACACCACAAACTATACGAGATCTCAATACGAGTGCAAATAATCAAACCGCCTCATAACCCACATGGCACAATAGAGACTACACGAAAGGGCTGATAATAGAAATATCATCCAAGGCCCGAAGACCCCTCCGAAAATAACGCTATGCTGAAATGAACACATCCGGCCTGATATAGAGCCCACATTCATATTTAGATCCATCCACGGACATCAAGCCGATTCTGATCATACCGCACTGGGCGAATAACCCTTAAAGGACCCACAATGACCTATTCACGACACATAAGAACAACCGTTAAATCCAAAATGAACTCACATGGCCCACAACCCAAGGAATAGAATGCCTCTCAGGCATAAACTATCGCACTTGCGATATTACCATGACCTCCATATTCGGTCTCAATCTTTAACAATCAAGTGAATGATATGTCACACTTATACAAATCTCCCCGTGGGGCTTGCTCTCATGACCATCCTGCTCAAGTAGCAAGGTCCGCACATCCATACCACCAGCCGTTCTAATTCTGTAGAGTGAGTCAAAAATCTGCAAGTCAATACACAAAGCCTCTTCCACATGACACCGCTCTCAGGTGACGCTAAAGACAATACCAACTTACTCTAAACATCTGAATTCTTCCCTACTCATCCGAGCTCTTGACATTCTTGTCAACATCAACTGCAACCTTGATCCTCAACTTCCAATTTATTCTCAACTTGCCTTAGAAACAATAATAGTTCCATTCATTAACGTAATGAAACCTAACAACACTCATCCCAAGTGACCCAATCCATGAGACCACATCGTCTCAATACCCATGAACCGTCTCATATTCTCCTTAAGCGCTCAATAGCATAGCCAACTGGTATACCCGTTCTGCAAGACCTTCCGTGAATCTGGAGCTACTTATTCCATTCCTCCAATACTGCACCGCATATCCAATGATAACATAGAACATTCCAAGTCCTTAGGCACTGTACTCAAATTCTTGAACACACCAGGACCACTATTGAGAGTCACCCACTCTGTCTTGGTCCCGAGCATAAGCCACACTCTAGCGCTCTGCCAGCATGTGAACATCCTATCAAAGAAGCACCCAACTGAATTCTTTTCCCCTGTACATTACTTCCACCAGAAGCAGAAACTCTGAGTCTTCTCAAAACTGAACATGAACCGATAAGGCCCAAGTACAACACACATTCCTGCAATCCTTTGCTCAAATTACCACTGATGTTTTCTTTCCTTAGTCGTAATAACCCACCAATATGACGATAACTAGAAACCTCATAAGTAGACAACCATGAAATCCAATCATAGATGGTGGGACTTTCCCACTTAGCTTGAAGCTACAATTATAGAACCCCAGAACCCACCAATATTCCTCCTTCCTCAAAGACATGAGCCTGCACAATCGACCTGCCAAATTTCTCGAAATCCTCCTGTTAAACATTTCGTGAACATTCTGAATCACTAGCCACATTCACATATTCTACCTCTTACTGGATAGCCAGTAGAATTCTTTGTAGAAGCTCTATGAACACCACGAAATCAGTAAACCATCCTGAGCCCGTGCTCATTCACTAGCTGTAAAGGTCTGTTCACTCCCTATTGACATCAACTAAAGGTGCGATCATACATTTCAAATCCGAAGTCATGTTGCATCCCTCTTCATATGAAGCAACTCCTTTCTGTCGTATCCAACCTTCCTCAGTATAGTAGCCAATATTCCAAATTAGTCCGTAGACCCAATCACTGTCCACCATAAATCCCAAATCACTCTAAACTTTCCCCAAGGCATGTAGCTATCCTACCATAGAACCCATATGATACTATGCCAGTCTCCCACTTTGGTCAAACCCTCTCCTTTAAGAAACTACTCGACTTTCGCTTCTCATACTTGGACTTCTAGAAAGTTAACCACTACAAGACACCTTCCACATGTCCTTCCTCATCCTCCGCTGCCTAGTTATTGCCTTAAATAAAAATCCATCTATGTAGCACTTGAACCAATAGATCGCTACCAACTTTAAAGCCTCTCTAAAGATCATCCTTCTCGAACCATCAATACTAGGAACATCGATTCATTCCTGAACCACTAAACACCGCGATCTCTGTCACCCACTTCCCCGACACTATTCCACAATACCCTACCCCAAAGGCGAATTGAAGAAGACCATAACACCGGAGAACTTAACACATTCAATCAAGGATGACGACACCACATCACAGATGAAAATTCCACCACTCTCAAAATACCGAGTCTCGTTACTCCATCAACCCAAACACTCATAGTCCGATTTCCTTTCCTCCGCTAGAAATAAAACACTGACCCTCTGAATCATGCGCTGTGAAAACATAAAACCTCCCTGCAAGTCGTTCACTGTCCCGACACATAGACAAGCATGTTATCATTACATCAATACTGTGAGATAATAACTCATGAACATCATAGCAACCTATGCATAGCCTCAAAACTATCCGAAGTATAGCTACTGAGTCGAAATGACAGAACACCCTTCCGCAAAAATACAATAAAAATTTGCTCGAATGCGCAGGGGAAAACACCCTGCCCCACATCTATAGTACAATTAAAATTCTTCGATTCCCAATTTATAACAAGCGCTTCACGTCGCATAAGATTGAGTAGGAAGGGAATGAAGGCATAAGCCTCAAAGGAATCAAATCGCACGATGAGGAATCAAGAAGGGAAGTGCTCCTAATAGTCCTGTAGCCTTTCGAAGATAAGTACTGACGTCTCCATATCAATCCTCAAGACTCTACTAGACTTGCTCATGACTCGTGAGACCTAAGTGAACCTAGTGCTCTGATACCATATTGGCACGACCCAAAATCCATTAAAGGCCATGATTGCGTGGGACACCACTGACAAGCAAGACAAAAATAAATACTTAATTTGGTTCTCATTTTAATACTTTTGCAGTCATATCTTCCTTCAATTAAAATGTAAAATATGTAATTCACAGTGTAAATAATAATATTCTTAACAATTGCATTACACAACAACCCATAATCACCCCAAAATCCGGTGTCATAAGTGCATGAGCATCAACTAGGAATGTAAAATAAAATACAACATCTGTCCGGAATATAAATTTGGATAGGAGATATATAAATACTCTGAAGGAGACTTTGCCAGCTGCGAGTCGTAATATGGAATGGAGCTCACGTAAGTCCCCCGCATGTATACATGCCTCTGCTCTCACAAGGCCACTAGTCACATATGTACCTGCACAAAAATGTGCATCAAGTGTAGTATGAGTACGTAATTAACGTGTACCCAGTAAGTATCTAGCCTAATCCCGAAGGAGTAGTGACGAGGGGTCGACATCAACACTCAATAGTGGTCCAATAACATCAGTAGAGTAAAGAGGTAAGTAAATATAAGGCAGAGTAAATAAATAAGATAAACAAGTATAAATCAAGTGGAGCAAATCCTCCTCTTTACGAGGAACTCAAGCTCTCCATTAGAAATTCCCTCATTAACTGGAGCATATATATAGATATACTGGATCTCATCAGATAGATTGTCATAACTTAAATCGGAACAACTCACAGATATACTGGCTTCTTGCCAAATATTACGTACGATTCCATAAGGATATGATTTAGAAAATGTCGAGGCGTACGACCCGATCCAACATAAATATTTAAACTGTGCACTGTCGAGGGGCAAACGACACAAACCATAGATGTATCTATTAAACTGCCGAGGTGAACGACCCGCTCCCATGAGAGTGTGGTACATAAATCCTGCCAAGGCGATCGACCTGATCCCATAAGACTAAAATACATAATCCTGCTAAGGCGAACGACCCAATCCCATAAGAGTGAAAGACATAATCCTGCCGAGGTGAACGACCCGCTCCCATGAGAGTGTGGTACATAAATCCTGCCAAGGCGATCGACCTGATCCCATAAGACTAAAATACATAATCCTGCTAAGGCGAACGACCCAATCCCATAAGAGTGAAAGACATAATCCTGCCGAGGTGAACGACCCGCTCCCATGAGAGTGTGGTACATAAATCCTGCCAAGGCGATCGACCTGATCCCATAAGACTAAAATACATAATCCTGCTAAGGCGAACGACCCAATCCCATAAGAGTGAAAGACATAATCCTGCCGAGGTGAACGACCCGCTCCCATGAGAGTGTGGTACATAAATCCTGCCAAGGCGATCGACCTGATCCCATAAGACTAAAATACATAATCCTGCTAAGGCGAACGACCCAATCCCATAAGAGTGAAAGACATAATCCTGCCGAGGTGAACGACCCGATCCCATTAGAATAAGAAGCTTTGACGGGTCCTTGACCCCACTCACTAATAAACGTGTGAGTTGCAATTTCTTTAACAAAAACCCTTCAATGAAGTGTGTGTGTGTGTGTATATATATATATATATATTTCACAGAAACATGCCGTAAGAGGAGTAAAATTATTTGGTAACTAATCATGAACTCGTGAAGTCTTTACCATAGCAAGTCTAGTCTCGAGTAGAAATTTAAAACAGAGGAATTTAATAGGCGTGAAAATGCTCAGATAGTGCAGCTACAACATGATGGGAACCTAAGCCTACTCAAACAATAACATGAATGTAGCTATGTACGGGCTCTCGTCACCTCGCGCGTACGTAGTCCCCACAAAAAGTAGCACACATCAACATACAACTCTTAGTGGTATTTTCCCCCTCACAGAGTTAGACAAGAGACTTACCTCATCTCAAAGCTTACTTTTCGGTCCAGAATTGTGCTTTATTTCCTCAGCTCTGTGCCAAACGATCGAAGCTAGTCAAATGTTATATAAAATAGTCAATACATGCTCAAGAGTTCACATCTTAGCTATTAAAGAGATTTTCCAACCCAACTTGAAGAATTCCTAACATTCTCCCCGGGCCCACGTGCCCGGATTCCGAAAACTTTTGAAGATAACCACTACCCATAACATCATGAACTCAAATATATGATTTGTTCTAATTCCATGCCCTAATTCGTGGTCAAAATCCAAAAATACTAATTCTAGTTTTTCTACCACAAATCCCACAATATTTCCCAAATTTTCATGCTCAAATACATGCATAAACCATGTATTTAACTAACAATATGTGTGGATCACTTACCTCATGAAGGATGACAAAATGGCACTCACAAATCGCCCCTAAGGTCGGCTCCAACGAGAGAAAAGAGGTGAAATGAGCTAAAACCCGATTTGGCTAACTTATGTATTCTGCCCAGGCGACCTACTCACCTGCGCTAACTGGACCACTTCTGCGATTTCGCAGGTGCGACAAAATGTTCCGCTTCTGCGGAAGTCCCCCAGCTGCCCAGCCCGCTTCCGCGCTAAATTCCCCACAGGTGCGCATCCGCTTCTAAGGCAAATCGTTCGTACCTGCAGACTGCCAGTCCTCAATTCCTTTTTCGCTTCTACAACCTCCTGGCCATTTTTGCGGCGCCGCACCTGCGGCCAGAAGCTCGCAGGTGCGGTTACACCAGATGACAGCAGCTCCGGCATTCCTCCAAGCCCAAACTCGATTCGTTTATCATCCGGAATCCACCCGAGGCCCTCATGAGCTCAACCAATTATACCAACATGTTTTAAAACACAATATGAACTTAGTCGAGCCTTCAAATCATATCAAACAGCGCTAAAAACATGAATCACCCTACAATTCAAACTAAATGAACTTAGAAACTTCAAACTTCTACAATCGATGACGAAACCTATCAAATCACGTCCGATTGACCACAAATTTTGCACACAAGTCATAATTGACAATAAGGACCTACTCTCACTTTCGGAATTGGAATCCGACCCCGCTATCATAATGTCCACTCCCGGTCAAATTTCTCAGAAACCTTTGAATTTCTAACTTTTACCAATGACCCCGAAATGACCTACGGACCTCCAAATCCACTTCCGGACGTGCTCCCAATACCAGAATCACCATACAGAGCTATTCCCAGACTCAAAATCCCAAACGGACATCGATAACATTGAAATATACCTCAACCCAATTTTATGAAATTCTTCTAAATGCTAACTTTCCACAATAGGGGCCAAATCGCTCCTGGGTTATCCAAAACCCGATTTGGACATACGCCCAAATCCAAACTTATCACACGAACCTGTTGGAACCTTCAAATCCTGATTCTGAGGTATTTTACTCAAAAAGCATACTTTTGTTAATTCCTCTAACTTAAGGCTTTCGAAATTGGAAGTTTCTTTCCAAATCAACTCCGAACTTCCCGAAATTAAATTCCGACCACGCGTACAAGTCATAATTCCCGAAGTGAAGCTACCCAAGGCCTCAAACCGCCGAACGACGCGCTAAAGCTCAAAACGACCGGTCGGGTCGTTACAACCTCGATATCAAAAAGTCAACTCCCTGGTCAAACTTCCAAACTTTAAAATTTTTATTTCCGCCATTTCAAACCTAATTTAACTACGGACTTCCAAATCATTTTTCGGACACACTCCTTAGTCCAAAATTACCATACGGAGCTATTGGAATCATCAAAACTCTATTTTAGAGTTGTTTACACATAAATCGACATCCGGCTAACTGTTTCAACTTAAGCGTTAAATCTTAAAACTAAGTGTCTAATTCATTCTGAAACCTCCCCGACAAGTCACATAATTATTGTTTAACATAGGATAAGTAGTAAATGGGGGAACGGGGATGTAATACTCAAAAATATCGGTCGGGTCGTTACATTATCCCTCTCTTAAACAAACATTCATCCTCGAACTGGTTTAGAATTATATCTAGAGTCTCAAATAGGTGTGTATATTTGCTCTGCATCTCCCGCTCACTCTCTCATGTAGTTTCTCTGACTGGCTAGCCTCTCCACTACAGTTTCACTGAAGCTATGTTCTTTGATTTCAACTTTCAAACCTGCCGGTCCAAAATGGCCACCGGCTCTACATAAGTCAAATTACCATCCAACTGCACTGTACTGAAATCCAAAACATGAGACGGATCTACGACATACTTCCGGAGCATAGATACATGAAACACTGGGTGAACACCCAATAGACTAGGTGGTAATGCAAGTTAATAAGCCACCTCACCAATCTTCTTAAGTATTTCAAATGGCCCAATATACCTAGGACTCAACTTGCCCTTCTTTTCGAATCTCATAACACCCTTCATAGACGAAACTCGGAGTAGTGCCTTCTCTCCTACCATGTTAGAAACATTGCGAACCTTCCTATCGGCATAACTCTTCTGTCTAGACAGTGCCGCGAAGTCGATCATGAATCAATTTAACCTTTTCCAAAGCATCCTGAACTAAATCAGTACCCAATAGCCTAGCCTCACCGACTCAAACCAATCCACCAGAGACCGACACCATCTCCCATATAAAGCCTAACACTTAGCCATTGTAATGCTCGATTGGTAGCTGTTGTTATAAGAAAACTCTGCAAGCGGCAGAAATTGATCCCAAGAACTCCCAAAATCTATAACACAAGCATGTAACATATATTCCAATATCTGAATAGTCCCCCCGGACTGCCCGTCTGTTTGAGGGTGAAATGTTGCACTCAACTGTACCTGTGTGCCTAACTCTCCCTGCACTACTCTCCAAAACTATGATGTAAACTGCGTGCCCCGATCTGAATGATAGACACTGGCACACTGTGAAGGCGAACAATCTTGCAAATATAAATCTCACCCAACCGCTCCGAAGAGTAAGTAGTCTCAACTAGAATAAAATGTGCGGACTTGATCCACAATCACCCATATAACATCAAACTTTCTCGAAGTCTGTGGGAGTCCAACTACGAAGTCCATGGTAATATGCTCCCACTTCCACTTTAGAATTTCATGTTTCTGAAGTAATCCGCCCGGTCTCTGGTGCTCTTACTTTAATTGTTGACAATTTAAACACCGAGATACAAACCCCACTATATCTTTATTCATCCTTCTCCGCCAATAGTGCTGTCTCAAGTCCTGATACATCTTTATGACACCCGGATGAAAGGAATACCGCGAACTGTGGGTTTTTTCAAGAATCAACTCACACAGTTCATCTACATTTGGCACACATATTCGACCCTGCATCCTCAACATCCCATCATCTCCAATAGTAACATCTTTGGCATCACCGTGCTGAACTGTGCCTTCAAGACAAGCAAATGGGGATGATCATACTAGCGCTCTTTGATGCGGTCATATAAAGAAGAGCGAGAAACCACACAAGCTAGAACCCGACTGGGCTACGAAACATCTAATCTCACAAAATGGTTGGCCAAGGCCTGAACTACAAGAGGCCTCTCACCAACAGGAATGAATGCAAGGCTACCCACACTTACTGCCTTTCTATTCAAGGCATGGGCCACCACATTGGTCTTTCCGGGATGATACAGAATATTAATATCATAGTTCTTTAACCGTAAATACTTCACAGGACCACCGTAGAGATAGTGCCTCCATATCTTTAATGCATGAACAATGGCTGCCAATTCTAAATCGTGAACAAGGTAGTTCTTTTCATGTGTCTTCAACTGGCGCGAAGCATAAGCAATCACACCCAATACCGATCTGAGAAGCATCATAATACACTGTATAAGAGCCTCAAGCTAGAGGCAAAACTAGAACTGGAGCTATAGTCAAGGCAGTCTTGAGCTTCTGAAAGCTCTCTTCTCCACAAAGCGACGATAATAACCGGCCAAGCCGAGAAAACTCCAAATCTCAGTAGGTGAATATGGCTTGGGCCCACTCTGAACTGCCTCTATCTTCTTCGGATCCACCTTAATTCCCTCACTAGATACTATGTGTCCCAAGAGTGCCACTGAACTAAGCCAGAACTCACACTTAGAGAATTTGGCATAAAGTTTCTCCTCTCTCAGCCTCTGTAGTACAATACTCAAATATTGTGCATGTTGCTCCTAGCTATGTAAGTACACCAGGATATCATCAATAAATACTATGACAAACAAATCTAGATACGATTGGAATACACTATTTATCAAGTGCATACATATTGCTGGGGCATTGGTCATCCCAAAAAACATCACGAGAAATTAATAGTAACTATAACGAGTCCTGAATGCCGTCTTTAGAATGTCCGAATCCTGAATTTTTAACTGGTAATACCCAGATATCATATCAATTTTGGAGAACACCCTCGCTCCCTGAAGCTGGTCAAATAAATCATCAATACGAGGCAAAGGATACTTGTTCTTGACTGTAACTTTGTTCAATTGCCTGTAGTCAATGCACATCCGCATAGTACCGTCTTTCTTTTTCACAAATAGAAGTGGTGCACCCCAAGGCGACACACTAGGCCTAATAAACCCCTTATCAAGAAGTTCTTGAAGCTGCTCTTTCAATTCATTCAATTCATCTGGTGCCATATGATACAAAGGAATAGAAATGGGCTAAGTGCCCGACACCAAGTCAATGCCGAAATCAATATCCCTGTCGGGTGGCATCCCCAGCAGGTCCGTAGGAAATACATCTGGAAAGTCTCGCACTACCAGTACATAATCAATAGTAGGAGTGTCTGCATCAACATCTCTCACAAAGGCCAAATATGACAAACACCCCTTCCCAACCATCTGTTGGGCCTTTAAATAAGAAATTACTCTATTGGGAACATAATATAGAGAACCTCTCCATTCTATACTCAGCAACCCCGGCATCGTCAACGTCACAGTTTTTGCTTAACAGTCCAGAATATCATGACATGGAAACAACTAATCCATACCTAAGATCACATCGAAATCAACCATACTAAGCAATAAGATATCAACTCTAGTCTCCAATCCCCCAATAGCTACCACACACGACTGATACACATGGCCCGCAATAATAGTATCTCCCACAGGCGTGGATACATAAATAGATGAGACTAAGGACTCACGGGGCATATTCAGATAACTAGCAAAATATGATGATACATACGAATATGTTGAACCAGGGTCAAATAATATAAAAGCTTCCCTGTGGCACACTGAGACAATACATGTGATCACTACATCGGAAGCAACAACATCTAGCCTAGCAGGAATAACATAGAATCGGGCCTGACCGCCACCTGATTGACCTCCCCCTCTAAGATGACCTATGGCTGCCTGAGCCCTACCCCGCGCTGGCTGGGCGGGTGGCATAACATCTGGTGCATGAGTCGTAGATTGACTCCTCTATTGAACTGGACCTCACGAAAGGCGGGGACACTATTTCTTCACATGACCCAACTCTCCACACTCATAGAAATCCCTCTCGAAGAATGGTGGTGAGTTCTGAGGCGGACCTCGAGAACCAAAATAATTACCAGAAGAACCTGGTATAGATGAACCTTGAACTGATTGTGCACGAGATGAACTCTAAGCTGGAACTGCACTAAGAGAAGACTAACTCGGTCGAGCACTGTATGAACCATGGCTGGCTGATGTGCCACGATAAGCTGGGTGAGCCATATGGGCGGGCCTATAAGGTCAACCCCTAATGTGATAGGGTTGTTCCCCAGAAGGAACATCGCTGGAATTACCCGGAGCACGAGACCTCTTGCCCCCCCTCTCCTCACGCTCCTGAGTACGGACCATTTTGAGCCATCAAGGATTGTCCACCACCTCATCGAATTTAGCACCTACTACATTTCCTAGATCATAACAAAACAGAACTGATGGTTGAGGCCATTAATGAACCTCCTGATCTTCTTCCTCTCAGTGGGAACCAACCAAACTACATGACGAGGCAATTTTGAAAACCGCATTTCATACTAGGTCACGGATAGGTCCTCCTGACGTAAATACTCGAACTGCCTGCACAGTACCTCTCTGCGGGTCTGTGGCACGAACTTCTAGAAATAATACGGAGAACTCATGCCAGGAAAGTGGTGCTGCACCAACTGGTCTGCTCCTCTCATAAGTCTCCCACCATTTGAAGGCTGCTCCGGTCAGCTGAAATGTTATAAATGAGACTCCACTAGTCTCCAGAATTCCAGCTGTACGAAGCATCCTCGGGCATCTGTTCAAGAAATCTTGAGCATCCTCTGACTCAGTTTCACTGAATGTTGGAGGATGGAGTCTAAGCAGCTGTAATCAGCTGGACTGGTAATGCCCCCGGTATCTGAAGTCCTTGCACTACTTGCTCTAGAGTACAGGCGACAGGGGCATAATTACCTCCCCCAGCCTCAGAAGTGGATGGTGCGGCCTGAGCCAAAATATCCTAAGCAAGGCCAAAGTCAATATCTAGGCTAAAGCCTCCTGAAGGCCTGGANATTGGGAACATAATATAGAGAACCTCTCCATTCTATACTCAGCAACCCCGGCATCGTCAACGTCACAGTTTTTGCTTAACAGTCCAGAATATCATGACATGGAAACAACTAATCCATACCTAAGATCACATCGAAATCAACCATACTAAGCAATAAGATATCAACTCTAGTCTCCAATCCCCCAATAGCTACCACACACGACTGATACACATGGCCCGCAATAATAGTATCTCCCACAGGCGTGGATACATAAATAGATGAGACTAAGGACTCACGGGGCATATTCAGATAACTAGCAAAATATGATGATACATACGAATATGTTGAACCAGGGTCAAATAATATAAAAGCTTCCCTGTGGCACACTGAGACAATACATGTGATCACTACATCGGAAGCAACAACATCTAGCCTAGCAGGAATAACATAGAATCGGGCCTGACCGCCACCTGATTGACCTCCCCCTCTAAGATGACCTATGGCTGCCTGAGCCCTACCCCGCGCTGGCTGGGCGGGTGGCATAACATCTGGTGCATGAGTCGTAGATTGACTCCTCTATTGAACTGGACCTCACGAAAGGCGGGGACACTATTTCTTCACATGACCCAACTCTCCACACTCATAGAAATCCCTCTCGAAGAATGGTGGTGAGTTCTGAGGCGGACCTCGAGAACCAAAATAATTACCAGAAGAACCTGGTATAGATGAACCTTGAACTGATTGTGCACGAGATGAACTCTAAGCTGGAACTGCACTAAGAGAAGACTAACTCGGTCGAGCACTGTATGAACCATGGCTGGCTGATGTGCCACGATAAGCTGGGTGAGCCATATGGGCGGGCCTATAAGGTCAACCCCTAATGTGATAGGGTTGTTCCCCAGAAGGAACATCGCTGGAATTACCCGGAGCACGAGACCTCTTGCCCCCCCTCTCCTCACGCTCCTGAGTACGGACCATTTTGAGCCATCAAGGATTGTCCACCACCTCATCGAATTTAGCACCTACTACATTTCCTAGATCATAACAAAACAGAACTGATGGTTGAGGCCATTAATGAACCTCCTGATCTTCTTCCTCTCAGTGGGAACCAACCAAACTACATGACGAGGCAATTTTGAAAACCGCATTTCATACTAGGTCACGGATAGGTCCTCCTGACGTAAATACTCGAACTGCCTGCACAGTACCTCTCTGCGGGTCTGTGGCACGAACTTCTAGAAATAATACGGAGAACTCATGCCAGGAAAGTGGTGCTGCACCAACTGGTCTGCTCCTCTCATAAGTCTCCCACCATTTGAAGGCTGCTCCGGTCAGCTGAAATGTTATAAATGAGACTCCACTAGTCTCCAGAATTCCAGCTGTACGAAGCATCCTC
>AWOL01S0017579.1:1450-11470 GCA_000715115.1 Nicotiana otophora
GGTGGTATCCCCAGCAGGTCTGCAGGAAACACCTCTGGAAACTCACAAACAACCGGCACTGAATCTATAGAAGGAACCTCCGCACTAGAATCGCAGACATAAGCCAAATAAGCTAGACACCCCTTCTCGACCATATGCCGAGCCTTCACAAAAGAGATAACCTTGTTGGCAGAATGGCCAAGATTCCCTCTCCACTCTAATTGAGGCAACCCCTGCAAGGCTAAGGTCACCGTCTTGGCGTGACAATCTAATATAGCATGATAAGGTGACATCCAATCCATACCCAGTATGACATCAAAATCAACCATGTCGAGAAGTAGAAGATCTACACGAGTCTCAAGACTCCCAATGGTGAACACACATAAATGATAAACACGATCTACAACAATAGTATCTCCTACTGGTATGGACACATACACAGGAGCACCCAAAGAATCACGGGGCACAACTAAATAGGATGCAAAATAGGATGACACATAGGAGTAAGTAGACCCCGGATCAAATAGAACTGAAGCATCTCTACTGCAAACTGAAACAGTACATGTGATAACAGCGTCAGATGACTCAGCCTCAGGCCTGGCTGGTAAAGCATAACACCGAGGCTGGGCCCCACCACCCTGAACTACGTCCTTGGGATGGCCTCTAGCTGGCTGGTCTCCACCTCTAATGGCCTGACCTCCACCTCTAACTGTCTAGCCCCTACCTCTGGTTGCCTGACCCCTGCCTCTAGCTGGTTGGGCAGGTGGTGCAGCAACTGGTGTCGGAACTATGGTACGAGAACTCTGATGCTGTGAGCTGCCCGTTGCCCGAGGGAATAATCTAGCAATGTGCCACGGATCACCATAAGTATAACATAACCTCGGCTACTATGACTGCTGATCTTGAAACTGACCCTGTCGACCTAAATAACCACCCTGATAACTTTGGAGTGGAGGTGCACTAATAGGAGCTGGTGGTGCTCAGTAGGCTAGCTGGTCGGAATAATGCATCTAAGGGCCACGACCACCTGAGGCGCCATGGGATGCCTGGAGCGCCGATTGAAACGGCCTGGGAGGATGGCCTCTACCAAAAGTACTCCTTCCTCTAGATGACGCACCACTAAACTCACCGGAATGTCGAGGCCTCTTGTCAGACCTCTGACCTCCCTGAGTAAGAACCATCTCGACTCATCTGGCGACATTAGTAGCCACCTGAAAATAAATCTCACTCCCAGTCTTCTTAGCCATCTGCAATCTGATAGGCTGAGCAAGTCCATCAATAAACCTCCTCACCCTCTCTCTCTTGGTCGGAAGCAGAAGAATAGCATGACGGGCCAAATCCACAAAATGGGTCTCATACTGGGAAACCGTCATACCGCCATACTGGAGATACTCAAACTGACAGTGACGCTCCTCTCTCAATGTGATAGGTAGAAACTTCTCTATGAAGAGCTGAGAGAACTGGTCACAAGTAAGAGCAGGCAACCCAGCTGGTCTGGTGAACAAGTAAACTCTCCACCATTTCTTGGCGAAACCAGTCATCTGAAATGCAGCAAAATTGACCCCATTGGTCTCCACTATACCCATGTTCCATATAACCTCGTGACAACTGTCAAGATACTCTTGGTTGTCCTCTGAAGGAGCACCACTGAAGTGAATAGAAAAGAGCTTGGTAAACCAGTCCAATCTCCATAAAGCCTTAGAAGACATAGCTGGCCCATCTGCGACCTGTGCCGCAATAACCGGCTGAACTAACCCGATTGGCTGAGCTGTTGGAGCCTGATAATGGGGAGCTATCTGCTCCGGAGCAGGAGTGGTAGGAGTCTGGGCTCCTCCTCCAGCCTGAGAGACTGTTGGTTCCATGGGAAATGCGCCAGTCTGGGCCACACTCTCCATAAGGCCCATCAAACAGACCAAAGCGTCCTGAAGTACTGGGGTGCAATGAACCGCTCTGGAACCTGAGCTGGTCCGACAGGAACAGTCTGGGCTGGAACCTCCTCATCAATCTCTATCTGAGGCTCCACTGCTGGGGCTGCTGCTAGGGCCCTAGGCTGAGCCCTGTCCCTGTCCCTGCCTCGGCCTCTGCCCCACGTAGGAGCTATCACTAGAGGCTCTGGCTGCTGCTCAGATGAGGAAGCGGTACGTGTTCTCGCCATTTACGAGAGAATAAGAGTAGAAGAGTTCAATCAGTATTGAGAAAGCAAAATCGCACGACCTGGAAGAATAGAAGTGAAATTTGTTCCTAAACTTCATAGCCTCTGGAAGATAAGTACAGACGTCTTCGTACCGATCCTCCAGACTCTACTAAGCTTGCTCGCGAATCGCAAGACCTATGTAACCTAGTGCTCTGATACCAACTGTCATGACCCGAAATTTCCCACCGATGGGACCGTGATGGCGCCTAACATTTCACTTGCTAGGCAAGCCAACGTTAGAGAATCATTAACCAATTCCATTCAGTAATTAACAATAATTAACTAAGATAAAATATAATAAGTGCGGAATATCATAAATTTGTATTAACTACTACCACTCGGATGTGGAGTGGCAATTCACGAGTATTCTAGAATTTGCTACAAGTAATAGTCAGAAAGAAATACAACTGTCTGAATGAAAGAAATAGTATAACAAAAAAGATAGACGGGGACTTCAAGGTCTATGAATGCCGACAGATCTACCTTGAGTCTCCGGACAACGGACCAATAGCAGAATCTAGATCAAACCGAGCCGGTATCAAAATCTGCATAGAAAGTGCAGAGTGCAGTATCAGTACAACTGACCCTATGTACTGGTAAGTGTCGAGCCTAGCCTCGACGAAGTAGTGACGAGGCTAAGGCAAGGCACCTACAAATTAACATGGACAATTTAACAGTGTATATACAAATAACAGAAGTGAAGAACTAAACAGAAAATGTCAAGAGGGAAACATACTGAGGGGAATACAAAATAAAGAACTACAATAAAATGCTCACCGGAGCAGTCAATATACCATGAATCAACAGGAATAGTGCATTCAGTAAGGAAAAATACACGGCATCACCCTTCGTGCTTTTACTCTCAATCTCACCATAAAAATCAATAGAAACGGCACGGTATCACCCTTCGTGCATTAACTCTCATATCATGGCACGACATCACCCTTCCTGCATTAACACTCGCAATATGGCACGGCATCACCCTTCGTGCATTAACACTCACAATATGGCACGTCATCACCCTTCGTGCATTAACACTCACAATATGGCACGACATCACCCTTCGTGCATTAATACTCACAATATGGCACGGCATAACCCTTCGTGCATTAACACTCTCCCTTACCATAATGCAATTCATAAATATTAATAGGGAGATAGAATAGCAAGTACAAACCTTACCTCAACATTTGGTTCCATAACATCAATCTCAACTTGAAATAAAAACTCAATAATCACCAGAAAATTCGTAAACATGATGAGAACGATAAATTGAGCAACACTAGTGTAACACATTGCAATTAGGCATAGGGTTGAGACAATAGAAGAAAAACTGAGAAACGTGGAACACATGTAAATTGGCAGCGCATAAATGCTCGTCACCTCACATATACGCCGCTCACATGAATTTCACTTAGCAAGTAATCTAAGGTTCCTAATTCCCTCAAGTCAGGGTTAGACACAGCACTTACCTCGCTCCGAAGGCCACTTAATTCTCAATCACAGTTTTTCCCTTGGAATTCACCTCCAAACAACTCGTATCTATTCAAAAATGATTCAATAATATCAAATTTTGCTAAAGGAATCAATTACATTGCATAAATTTAGATTTCCTAAATTTTCCTCCAAAAAGTCGAAAATCGACCCCGGGCCCGCTTGTTCAAAACCCGAGGTTCGGACCAAATTTTATTTACCCATTCACCCCAAAGTCCGAATATATAATTGGTTTTGGAATCCGACCTCAAATTGAGGTCTAAATCTCCAGATTTCCGAAATCCCTACTTTCTAACTAAAACCCCTAATTCTACCATGAAAACCTTAGATATTTGGTTGAAATCTTGTAAAATGTAGTGAAAGATTGAAAGAAACCAGTTTAGAATCACTTACCTAAGATTTGGGGAAGAGATGGTCTTTGGAAAATCGCCTCTAGTGTTTTAGGTCTTGAAAATTTGGGTAGTGAATGAAAATTCCCATCCAAAAGTCATTTTGTTTAGCTGCAGACATCGCATTTGCGACCTGAGCTTCGCAAATGCAAAGGTCGCAATTGCGAAGGGGCTATCGCAATTGCGAAGCCTTCACAAACCCGCTTCCCTTCGCAAATGCGAGGAAAGTGTCGCAATTGCAATCACTGACATCGCTAATGCGGACAAAATATAGCATTTGCGATCTATGCCCCTCCCAGACTCCCTTCGCAAATGCGAAGAAAAGTTCGCAATTGCGAACACAGGCTGGCCTAACTTCTCTTCGTATTTGCGATGAGAAGTTCGCAAATACGACCTCAACAGTGATCGAAAATGCCAACCATGACCTCACATTTTCAAGCTCTGAGGCCTGCAACACAGCTGAAGCACACCAGCTATTTTTTCTAAGTCCAAATCACTCTGTAGCCTATCCAAAACTCACCCGAGCCCTCGGGGCTCCAAACCAAACATGCACACAAGTCTAAAAACATCATACGAACTTGCTCGCACAATCAAATCGCCAAAATAACACCTAGAGCTACGAATTTAGTACCAAATCAAATGAAATTCTCAAGAACACTATTAAATTTCTATTTTCTCAACTGGACGTCCGAATCACGTCAAATCAACTCCGTTTCTTACCAAATTTCACAGACAAGTCTTAAATATCATAATGAACATGTACCGAGCTCCGAAACCAAAATACGGACCCGATACTAATAATGACAAATATCAATCAATTTTTAAAAACATATAATTTCCAGGTCATCTAAAATATAAGATGACCTGTTGGGTCATCACAAATAGTCACCACAAACGACCGATATATATGGTCCACAATATTAGAATCGCCCACAGGCATAGACACATTAATAAGCTAAACTAAGGACTCACGGGGACATATCCAGATAACGAGTAAAATATGATGATACACACGAATAAGTGAAACCAGGGTCAAATAATATAGAAGCATCTGTGTGGCATAGCATTGAGCCTAACCGCCACCTGATCGGCCTCCCCCTCTAGGGTGACCTTTAGCTTCCTGAGCCCTACCCTAAGCTGGCTGGACGAGTGGTGAAGTAACTGGTGTGGAAGTCATAACTTGACCTCTCTGCTAAACTGGACCTCAAAAATGATGGGGACATTACCTCCACATATGTCCAAACTCACCGCATTCGAAGTAACTCCTAATGGTGGTGGAGATTGAATATGACCCCGAGAACTAGAATAACTGCTAGAAAAACCTGGCATAGATGAACCCTGAACTGATGGAGCACGAGATTGACTCTGAGCTGGGAGGGCACTGAGAGATGATTGACCCGAATGAGCACTGTATGAACCATGGCTAGCT
Source organism: Nicotiana otophora (assembly GCA_000715115.1). NCBI lineage: Eukaryota > Viridiplantae > Streptophyta > Magnoliopsida > Solanales > Solanaceae > Nicotiana > Nicotiana otophora. The sequence continues at coordinate 6,936 of AWOL01S0017579.1, forward strand.
GATACACCACGATGAACCGGACGAGCCATCTAAGTAGACCTATAAGGACGATCCTTGCGGAGGTGGGACTTCCCTCCAGAAGAAACACCACTGAAACCACCCAAACCACGAGGCCTCTTGGCCTCCCTTTCCTCATGCTCTTGACTACGGACCTGCTCTAGCCGCCTAGCAATATGAACCACATCGTCGAACCTAGCACCTGACACAATCTCCGAGTCATGACAAAGCACAGTCCATAGTTGAGGCAATCAATGAACCTCCTAATCCTCTCCCTCTCTGTGGAGACCAACCAAATTGCGTGACGAGCAAACTGCCTATGCAACTCCTCCCTGCGGGTCTGTGGAACAAACTTCTCCAAGAAGAGAATAGAGAACTCGTGCCACGTAAGTGGTGCAGCACCGACTGGCCTGCTCAACTCATAACCATCTGAAGGCTGCCCCTGACAGTTGAAAAGTAGAACATGAGACTCCACTAGTCTCCAGAATACTTGTCGTGTGAAGAATCCGTTGCCACATATCCAAGAAGTCTAGAGCATTCTTTGACTCATCCCCACTGAATGATGGAGGCCTGAGCTCCTCGTCACTCATTGGTGGACCCACCTGGGCCTGAGCAACTACAACTAGCTGGGCTGGTAGTACCCCCGGTGTGTGAAGTCCCTGAATCACTTGCTCTGGAGTACGGGCGGCGAATGTCTGAGAACCGGCCTGAGAAGTGGCTGGTACGGCCAGAACTGAAACTGCCTAAGCAAGGCTAGTGCATGAAGTCAATATTAGGTCCAAAGCCTTTTGAGCCCTGGAATCACAATGGCAATAGCTAGTGCTTGAGCTGGTCCCACCGGCTCAACCACATCTGGTGTCTGCTCTTGAGTTGGAGCAACTGGTGGATCTACAGGTGCTTCTCTAGCTGCTGTACGAGCTACACCGCGGCCCCAGCCTCTCATGGCCCTAGCTTGTGGTACTGGTGACCGTCCTCCCGATCCGGTAGCACATCTCCTCACCATTTGTGAGAGAATAGAATAATAAAACTTTAGTTTCCGGAATTAACAAATCAACACGACAAGAATACAAGAAAGAGAAGTTTTCCTAATGGTTCGGTAGCCTCTCGAAGATAAGAATAGACATCTTTGTACCGATCCGCAAGACTCTACTAAACATGCTCTTGACTCGTAAGACATATGTAACCTAGGCTCTGATACCAACTTGTCACGACCTAAAACTCAACATGTCGTGATGGTGCCTACCACAGAACTAGGCAAGCCGGCAATCACAAATAACTACGCATTATGAATTTAAAACATGATAAAATAAGTTTAACAGTGAAAAATTATCATAAATAACCGATAAAAATACATCGCGACTCAATAAATCCGGGTATCACTGAGTACATAAGCTACTAAAATGTCATCGCAAACAAACTGCTAATACAACTGTCTAGAAAGATAGAGTTGTGCTAAATAACTGAAAAGAAGGAGAGTCGAGGTCTGCAGATGCCAAAGCAGCTACCTTAAAAGTCTCCAAGCAGGTGAAGCTCCAAATCTAGCAAATGTCGTGTCCGGATACACCTGGATCTGCACATAAAGTGCAGAGTGTAGTATGAGTACAACCGACCCAATGTACTCAATGTTGCACCGTATTTTTCACAAGACAAAATAAACTGCAACTTATAGTACTCTACAAGGTTAATTAAAGTTTAGAATCACCACCTATTGTTTAAGGTACACAAGGATACCTATATTACACTATATATTGTACATTTCGACTATGGTCTACGAAACCGTTGATATTCTGAGTAAGAGTTCACGTTATCTCGAGAAAAATGTGTTAGGCATCCCTCAAGATCTACAAAATATGGTTCATGCGAACTCGATCAAATCATGAAGGGAAGGTTCAAATATAATTAGCAAATGCTCACAACTATTACAAAGAATAAAAGAATGATTAACGTGTATTAGAATGAACAATAACGATATTAATCATGTAATGAATTATGTGTGGATAAAGTTTGCAAGTATTTTTGGTGGTTTTGAAATGAAATGATTAAAATATATTGACACATATGAAGGACCCGTTTGGCCATAGATTTTGCCAAAATAAACTTGGATTTTATTTGGCAAAAATATGTTTGGTCATAGATTTTACCTACATTTTGGCCAAATTCCAAATCCCAAAACCAGCTCAATAGCTGGTTTTGGGCCAAACTATCACTATTATATTTTTAAAAACATTACCCCAAACTTTTGTATTTTATAAAAGAGCCCACCATTTATTATTTTATAACAATGTTGCTTCGTCTTCTCGGTCATTTGATAGTGTATCATGTAGTTCATTATAAAAATGATAATTTTGTATCAAATTTATTTATGTTCAGGACTATGGTTTGCGACAATATAATGAATGTTATGGATAATGGTACTGTTGGGTATTTATGATAGTTTTTAGAACTTGTGGGTATAAGTCATGTTTCATATTTTTTTCAAACCAAACTTCACCCAAAATAGATGTCCAAACACATTTTTATCTTCAAACCAAACTTCACCCAAATCAGATTTTTTAGAATAAATTTGAAAATCTATAGTCAAACGCTACCGAGATGTATATATAAAGTGAACAAAGGAATCGTATTCCAAAAAAATAAGCTGAGTATGAAGTGAGTTCTAGATAAGAATAGCAAAGTATTTGATAAAAATATTTGTACAACAAAATGTAGTATGTGAAGAAATAAAAAGGATATTAACGAAGGGTATTTTAGTGTAAATTGAGTGATATGAAAAGAAGTGCATTTAAAGAATGCATGTTAACTCAAAATGTTAGAACAAAGTCTTAAACTTACAAGAATAAACTAGAGATGACTCGTAATTAGAGTTTAAAAGTTTAGATAGATGACTACAATAAGGAAAACTTACTCTAAAGGATTGAGAAAAGGGAAAAGGAATATTTATTTGTACATGAGTAGATATTTAACAAGTAATTTGATCAAAGAGTGTTGAAGAAATTATCTTAATATATAATTAGCAAAGTGAAGGAATTATTTTGATGAGTAAAGAATGATATGTATTCATAGTAAGGCATAATGCTCGAAATGAAATATGTAATTAAATATATACAAGAAAGTAGATAACAAATGTAAGAGAGATGGAAAGCTTTGAAGAAGGTATACGTTTTAATTAGTGAAGTACAAAGGTTATGTTTTAACAAATGAAAATCCTTGGATGGGGGCTTAAATTAAAGAACAAACCCATGAGAGTCAACACGGGATTAACAACTTTGGAATAGAATATGTGAAAGAATGTTTATCTTAGAATGGTCTTGAAAAGAATGGTGGCTGAAGATTTTAACAAATGCATGGCTAACAAAGAATTGGTCAAGGAATATAGACAAGCACAATGATTGTACTCACATGAATCAAATGGATGTACAATTTGTAGAATATTCCGGGCTTTTGAGAAAATCAAAAAAGATAATCAATTATGCACAATTATATGTAAACTAATCATACTAAATATTATTCATAGAAAAGGAATTAATTATCATGGATTTGTACCAAGTATGTATTTACTTAGAGTGAAGCAAGTAATTTATAAATTGAGGGACCTAAATGTATAACCAAACATGATAGCTCACACGTAAAAGAAATATACAATTATCTTATTAGAAAGGAATGTCATGCTTATGTAGTGAATAATTAGTTTAATTAATTAGGTTCATATCGATCCTAGTCAATTAATCAAGTTGCGAAAACGTATCTAATAATCTAATTAAAGATATAAGCTACGTATTTATTTGACATACATGTTGAGTGTTAATTATTTATCTAGATGTATTTTGTCCTAAGTGTCGTTACACAAAAACAATATCAAGCAAGCATAAATAAATAATTAGACATGATATCTATCTATGGTTATAGTATACTTGCATTTTTTGGATACATCCTAGAATAGGAAGTGCGAAGCGTGGATTTGATGAGGGGTTCATCTTCAATCTTTCTCCAAATGCCATCTTTCGAAAGCGACTTCGTATGATAGTACCTCGCAAGACAAGAGAAGTGAAATTATTAGTAAAGTATAAAGTAAACAATAAACTAATTTATTTTTGAAATGATTTTATATGAAAATGTTTTTGAAAGATTTTTTTAAAAAAAATATTTTTGGAAAATGATTTTTGGAAATAGTTTGAAAACGTTTGGGAAATTGTTTTTGGAACAAAGTTTTGGAAATGTTTTTGAAAAATTATTTTTGGAAAATAGTTTAGAATAATATAGGAGGCTCATATATATGTAATATCCGTCTAGACATGAGAACAGGAACTATCTCGGTAGCGACTCCGGTGGCCAACAGTGTCGCCCTCCACAAGTTGTTAGTATGCGTTCTCATCTTTCTCTTTTCCGTTGTTTATCATCACCGCCTCGTTATTTCGGGCCCATTCCAGAGGGTCATTTAAGGCATCGTGGCCTCAAAACTTATTCTCATCGACATGGTTCTGGTAACATATCCGACATCTATATATATATATATATATATATATATATATATATATATA